>JAODAL010073016.1:0-14885 GCA_025379985.1 Phyllomedusa bahiana | reverse complement strand
ATCACCCCAACCGGGACTTGGTCGTCCTGACTTTCTGCATCCAGAAGTGCGGGCTACAAGAAAGGGGGCACTGCAAGGCGTTGCGACCCGCCGGGTTTTTTGCGTTGACCGGCTTCCTTCACCCCCTTGAGGGCATCAGTAACTGGGCGTCAAGCAGACAAAAATCATCCTTTGATTTTTAACAGCCTTCTGCCCCCAACCGCTTTTGTCATAAAAAGAGGTCCAGACAATGGTTTATCCACATTTGGTGGGTAACGAGTTGACATTTGGGCTGCTTCATTTGGAGGATTGATGATGCTGATGACGACATTTGGGGCCCGTGATGCGGGAGAGGAGGAAAGACTGCTAGATGCAGGTTGCATTAAACCCCTGAAGGCAGATTGGCGACGTTTTTGTTATTAGATTCACGGCCCCGACCAGCGTGAAGGCCTGACGGTCCTGCAACTGCGATCCCCCGCATGCGTGTTGTCGCCAGCCTGGAAGGAGCACCTTCTTCGTACCTTACCTCTGTGCTACCCCCCTCTTTGCTCGCCCACCTGCATTTCGTCCTGTTCGAAATTTTTAAAAAATTTTGGAAGGTAGGAATGTTTTTGGGAAAGTTTTTTTATTAAAAGCGGAAAACAGATTTTCAAATCCCTTAATTAAAACAAAATTGCTGGATTCAAAAAATTTCTGCAAGGTGTTTTTCAACAAATTGGGCTGGGGCAAAAGTCCCAAAAAACAGTATCTGTTTTGTTTTTTGGGATAATAAAAGGTATTTTTTGCCTTTTTATTCACCTGTGGTGAATATGAATTGTGTTTTTAAAATTTACGTAGATGCTGCGTCAATGAACAGTGTGGGTGGCAAAAGCAAAAAACACGTAAAAGTTATTTTTGATTAAAAAAACGGTATTTTTTGCACCCTTTTAATTCACCCGTGGTGAATTAGAATTGCTGTTTTGATTTACGTAGATGCTGCGTCAATGAAAGTCTGGGGCGCAAAAATTAAAAAAAAACGTAACTGTTATGTTTTTATATAAAAAACGGTATTTTTTTTGCACTTTCAATTCACCTGTGGTGAATATAGAATGCTGTTTTAAGATTTACGTAGATGCTGCGTCAATGAACAGTGCTGGGTGCGCAAAAGTTCAAAAACAAGTAACTGTTATGTTGTGATAAAATAAACGATATATTTTTTGCACCTTTTCAATTCACCTGTGGTGAATATAGGAAATTGCTGTTTAAGATTTACGTCAGATGCTGCGTCAATGACAGTGCTGGTGCGCAAAAGTCAAAAAACACGTAAATCTGTTTTGTTTTGATATAATAAACGGTATTTTTTGCACCCTTTTCAATTCACCTGTGGGGGAATTTGAGAATTGCTGTTTTAAGATTTACGTAGCATGCTGCGTCAATGAAAGTTCTGGGTGTGCGCACAAGTCAAAAAACACGTAACTGTTATGTTGTTGATATAATAAACGGTATTTTTTGCACCTTTCAAGTCACTGTGGTGAATATAGAATTGCTTTGTTTTAAGATTTACGTTGATGCTGCGTCAATGAAACAGTGTGGGGTGCGCAAAGTCAAAAAACACGGTAACTGTTATGTTTTAGAGAGTAGTATAAACGGTACTTTTTTTGCACTTTCATTCACCTGTGGTGAATATAGAATTGCTGTTTTAAGATATACGTAGATGCTGCGTTAATGAAATACAAGTGCTGGCGTGGCAAAAGTCAAAAACACGTATTGTTATGTGTGTTGATATAATAATACGGTGTTTTTTGCACCTTTCTATTCACCTGTGGTGAGTAGTAGAATTGCTGTTTAAGGTTTAACGTAGATGTGCGTCATTGAACAGTTGCTGGGTGCGCAAAAGTTAAAAAACACGTAAATGTTATGTTTTGATATAATTAAACGTTATTTTTTGCACCTTTCAATTCAAAAAAAAAAAAAACCCTTATGTGGTGAATATTGAATTGCTGTTTTAAGATTTAACGTCAGTTGCTGGTCAATGAACTGTGCTGGGTGCGCAAAAGTCAAAAAAACACGTAATTGTTATGTTTTGAATATTATAAACGGGATTTTTTGCACCTTTCAATTCCACTGTGGTGGAATATAGAATTGCATGTTTAAGATATACGTAGATGATGCGTTTCAATGAACAGTGCCTGGGTGGCGCAAAAGACAACAAACATGTAACTGTTTATGTTTTGATATAATAAACGGTATTTTTTGCACCTTTCATTACCTGTTGGAGTGAATTATAGAATTGCTGTTTTAAGAGTTTCGTAGATGCTGCGTTCTATGAACAGCTGCGGGGTGCGCAAAAGTTAAAAAAAAACAAGTAATGTTATGTTCTTGATATAATAAACGGTATTTTTTGCTCCTTTCAATTCACCTGTGGTGATATAGAATTGCTGTTTAAGATTTACGTAGATGCTGCATCAATGAACAGTGCTGGTGTGCGCAAAAGTCAAAAAACTGTAAACTGTAATGTTTTTGATTTAATAAACGGTATTTTTTTGCACCTTTCAATTACCTGATGGTGATATAGTATTGTGTTTTAAGATTTACGTAGATGCTGCGTCAATGAACAGTGCTGGGGGCGCAAAAGTCAAAAACACGTAAACGTTATGTTTTGATATAATCAACGGTATTTTGCACCTTTCAATTCACCTGTGGTGAATATAGGCATTTGCTGTTTTAGATTCGTAGTGATGCGTAATGAACAGTGCTGGGGGCGAAAAGTCAAAAAACACGTAATGTATATGTTTTGATTAATAAATCGGTATTTTTTGCACTTTCAATTCACCTGTGGTGAGTATTGATTGCTGTTTAAGTTTTACGTAGATGCTGCGTCAATGAAAAGTGCTGGGCCTTCGCAAAGTTTAAAAAACAGTAATTGTTATGTTGATATTATAAACGGTATTTTTTGCACCTTTCTATTCACCGGTGGTGATATAGATTGCTGTTTAAGATTTTACGTAGATGCTGCGTCACTGAACCAGTGACTGGGTGCGAAAAGTCAAAAACAGTAATTGTTATGTTTTGATATAATAAACGGTATTTTTTGCCCCTTTCAATTCACCTGTGGGGACTGTAGTATTGCTGTGGTAAGATTTACGTAGATGCTGCGTCCATGAACAGTGCTGGGTGCGCAAAAGTCAAAAAACACGTCGTAACTGTTATGTTTTGGATATAATAAACGGTATTTTTTGCACTTTCAATTTCACTGTGGTGAATTATAGATTTGCTGTTTTAAGATTTACGTAGATGCTGCGTCAAGGAAACACGTGCTGGGTGCGCAAAAGTTAAAAAACACGTAATTGTTATGTTTTTGATATATTAAACGGTATTTTTTGCAAACCTTTCAATTCACCTGTGGTGAATATAGAATGTGTTTTATGTTTTACGTAGATGTGCCTCAATGGACAGGTGCTGGTTGTGTGCGCAAAAGTCTCAAAAAACACGTAATCGTTATGTTTTGATTTTTTAAAAAAAAAATTAAAAACGGTTTTTTTTGCACCTTTCAATTCAACCTGTGGTGAATATGAATTGCTGTTTTAAGATTTAGTAGATGCTGAGTCAATGAACAGTGTGGGTGCGCAAAAGTCAAAAAACACAGTTACTGTTATGTTTTGATATCAATAAACGGTATTTTTTGCACCTTTCAAGTCACCTGTGGTGAATATAGAATTGCTGTTTTAAGGATTTACGTAGGAAATGCTGCGTCAATGAACAGTGTGGGTGCGCAAAAGTCAAAAAATCAGTAACTGTGATGTTTTCATCTGATACACGGTATTTTTGCAACAAACAACCTGTGCTGATACAAGATTGCTGGTTTGTATATTTAAGTGCCTAAGGTGGATATATCAACAGTCACATGGTGTAATGGAATAAAATTGAAACACCTATCTGAAATGTATACTGATAATATAAGTGGAGTTTTTTTGCAGAAAACAAAGAGACCTGCAGTTGACTAGAAATTCTATGTTTATCCAATTATAAGTTCAGGGCTGCCCAATATCCAGAAATATTTCATTGCAAACTGTTAATAATAAAAGATAGTCCATACAATGTCTACACTTAAGTCTTGGGAACTTTATCCACGTGTTCCTTTATAGATATGAGCTTGTCTGGTGTTCGCCCCGCGGGGCCCCCCCCACCGGACTCCCACCGCCTGTGAATTTACAGCGGTAGATTCTGCTTTAAAATTCTCTAGCTAACTACATAATGTTTCAAATCTCTAATCTAACTAATTTGGGAAGGATCACAGCTAATAGTAGGAGGTTTTCTCTGTGCCGAAATAGACTTATTTCGCTGAGTTGTTTGGCCACAGGCAGTGCGCAGTCCTAATCCCTATGGACGCATGAGAGGGGGGTCATGACGGCTCTGAAACATGGATACGCTGGTCTTTGTAAACGAGGTCATGTGATTTTTCCAGCCAATCGCAAACATACTCATCCCGTTCCCATGACGTCGCACACCACATCTCACCCTGCTCTATTCTGTAATCTCATTTGCTGGCCGCCAAGATTACAGGAAAGCGCCGATAAAGGCGGCGATCTTAATAGATGATGCACAGATTTTCACCTTATTATCGCCATGATCTGGAAAATTGCGCTTCACCATAAAACCTTGCCGATTTCAACTTTGTCGATAAAAATCGCTCAACACTATTAATGAGTGTACATGATCTGCAAGGATATATCTATAAACAAATTGGTTGAAACTGCCTTCCACATGGATAAGTTGGTCCAGAGAATGCCACAAAACATTCTCAAGACTATAATACTGTCACCACCAGCTTATTTTCTAATTTTCACCATAGCAGCATGCAAACAGTTTCTAAACTGTTTGGTTTCAGAAATACTGCCTTTTGCCAATGATTATCCCTTTTTGCAACTCAGATAAATCATCACTTTTACCCATGACATCAGTGAGGGATATCTGTGCAGACAGCCTATCACACACCTTATATACTCACCAACCCAACTCATCACACGGCTTCCTTCATCAGCTTCATGCTGCGGACATTGAAAGTAAAAAGGGATCATAATAAAGTAGCTTGATTGTGTAATTGACCGGCAACCTATGATTATAATAAATGCTACATTTTTAATTTTTGCCCATAAAACATTGACATTTGTCTATGATTTTTGAATATATTGAAAATGTTTAAAATTCAAGGTTTGGACTGTAAAAAGCTGAACAGAGAGAGACGTGAGCAGAAGCAAGGAGAAAGTTCTAGAGAGATTACCTCTGAGTAAGCACAGTTTAGTTGATTTGTCTTCTTTCTTCTCGGTGTAGTCAAACTGGGAAGCGTACATATCAGGAGGCCAATTGGAGTGAGGATATGTGGAGTGTGACCGGCGAGGGATACTCCTATCCCACAGGCAGGGCCCTGATGTTGGGTAGGCAAAGGTATGTGACTTCCTAGGGTGCCACTTCAATATAGGCAGGAAGGGGGTGCAAGAAGGGATAAGTGGGCTGAATTTTCCATGGGGTGGGTGGCATTACATTCCATATTTGTCTAGGGCACCAGAATACCTGTCCCACTTCTGCACACAGACATGTTCAGCTGAAGTGTCAGAGGACTGAAAGTTGTGGGACCTAGCTCCTGGTAGCATTCAAAATTAAATGTAATTATATTGATAATCTAGTAAGGGGAAATAGGAAAGAGAATCCAGACATATAGAACAAATTGCTGGATCTAAATAGATGGTGCTAAAGTACTGTAATTTGATGTAAAGCCATTACAATTAAAGTGAATAATATTTTGCTTGACAGGTGCCCAGAGCTCTTGATTGGAGGAGATACTTTACAAATTAATACAGCTGGAGAAGGTGTTTCAGTGCTTGGATCCTGATAGACCTGCCAGAGTCCCATTGCTCTGCTGGCCCCAAAAACTGATTTTTTGGCAGCCCAGCCAGATGTGCGGGTGTGAAAAGTAGTTTGCCCATCAAGCTCTGTAACATGGATTCACAGGCAGCACAACTCATGTTATGAGAAAATTATTTTTGTGGGTGCACATTTCTGAGGGAACCGTGACTACTGCCACCTCTATTATACAGTCAATTTACTAGAAAAGAACACCACTCTCCAGGTTACATAATGGGGTGTTCCCATCTGTCTTTTTAATGGTGTAACAATAGGATATGCCATCAGAGTGTGATACGTATGGGTTCCACTTCTGGGACCAGCAGTATCCAAAAAAGGTCCCTAAAATTTGTTACCTTTGGGAAAACACACCCTTCCTTTACGGGACCTTTTGGGTTTTTTGTTTTTTGTTGGCCTTTGTGGTATTTTTTGTTTGTTGCAAGGGGGGTGGGGTTTGCCCCAAAAAAGGGTTTGTTTTTTAAAGGGGTTTTAAAAAAATTTTTTTGGGGGCTTTTTTTTTTTAGATGATTTTGTTTATTATAATAAAGATTTAATGTTGTGATTTGTTTTTAGGAAATTCTTTTTCTTTGTTTTTTTTTTGTAGTTGGTGGAGTTGTTTTTAATTTTTGGGTGCTAATTTTTTCAATAAATGTTAATACTTATATTTATTTTAGGGTTTTATTTTTTTTAATATATGGGAAGAAAGGGGGTTTTTTAATTTGTGGGATTGAATATCCTGGGAAAGTGTGGGAATTATATTGATCTTTAAATTTGGGTTTAAACCACATGGTGCACCCACTAAAACCATATATCTAGCACTCTTTATAAGCCTTATCTACAGTATATACGTTGTTTTTTTACTTGCAATCACCCCCTTCTGGATAGTGGTTTGTTGAGGGGTTGTTTTTCATATTTTTTTGATTTGTAAATTTTCCCCTCTGATGGTATTGTGGCTTTTTGATTGAATGCAAACTGACTTTTTCCCAACAACTCAAAGGAAAAAAGTCAGACATGTGAAATGATTGAATAAAAGAAATGGGGTCAGCAGAAGAAAAACTTTCTAAGCACACAAGTCATTCTACCAATGAATGATTTAAAAAGAATAAAGTTAAAGTTTTGGAATGGCTAAGTCAAAGTCATGACCGTAATTCAAGAGTAATTTTGTGGAAGTGAGCAGTTCATGGGAGGAAACCCCAACAAAACCGAGATGAAGCTGTGTTGCATGGAAGAATAGGATAACTTTCCTCTGAACCGATTGCAAAAAATCAAACTAAAAAATTTTTAAATGCAGTTATTGCTTCACAAAGGGGTCATACCAGATACTGAAAGCAATGGTTCACATACTTTTGCTTATCACAGATATGTGATATTGAATAATTTACCTCAATGAATTAAAGACCAGGTGTATTAGTTTTTTATTGTATAAATCTAACATGGTACAAATAGTGTTTGTTAAATTGTGAGAGTAGAATTTAACAATGTAATTAGAACAAAATATCCCACTGTGGAACAATCATTGGGGGTACCTGTTTACGGGATATGATTTAATGCACTATGCTATACTTTACTGTTATGGGCACCTTTGAACCCATTTTTTATTGCATTGCTTGTACTTTTACAAATCAAAAGCATTTGCAATTGGTTTTCATTAAATAGGTTTTTACTGCGATTTTTGTGGGGTGTCTCAGCTTGTCTCAGAGACTGTTTTCCCTAATTTCTTTTCTGTTTTTTTTGGGGTTTTGGGAAAATCTGAAGTCCAGTATGCGCCACTGCTGCTGCATATAAAATTTTTAATGCTATCTGCTCACAGCAATTAATTTCCCAAAGGGTTATCTAAGCCATTCCTGTTGTACATTTAAAAAAAACAGCTTTTTTTACAATAAAAATACCACTTTCTTTTTTTGGCTGCTCAATTTTTTTTGCGCAATTTACATCCGGGGGTTTAATTAACGTTGTTTTTCTGCTGTGGTTGACCCCAAGAAACCGCTTTTTCTCCCCCCAAAAAAAAAAAAATTTTTCCTGTAGCCTAATTCACAAGCAAGTTTAATTACATTTTTTTTCTTTTGTGACGTAGAAAACACGAAATTGTAACACGCTAAAAACTATAGTTTTGGCTGCTCAATTCTTTTGCCAATTTACATCCAGGGGTTTAAATTAAAAGCGTTGTTTCTGTGCTTGGTGACTCCAAGAAACCGTCTTTTTTTCACCCCCAAATTTTTACAATTTTCCTGTACCAAAATTTCCAAGCAAAGGGTTTTTTTCCCTTTTTTTCTTTTGGGTTTGGTGGCGTAAAAACACGCAATTGTAACACCTACAAAGCTAGTTTTGTGGGCTAAATTTGTTTTGCGCAATTACATCCGGGGTTAATTTAAAAGCGTTTTTTTCTGCGGGGTTTACAAAAATAAACCGTCTTTTTCCCCCCCAAAAATTAAAATTTTCCCTGTACCATAATTCACAAGCGAAGTTTAAAATTACAATTTTTTTTTTTGTTGTGTAGCGTAGAAAACAAAAAATGTAACAGGGCCTACAAAGCTTTAGTTTTGGCGCTCAATTTTTTTCCCAAATTTTTCATCCAGGGTTAATTAACGTTGTTTTTCTGCTGTGGTGACAAAAGTAAACCTTTTTTTTTCACCGAAAAAATTTAAAATTTTCCGTACCATAATTCAAAAGAAAAGGTTTATTACAATTTTTTCTCTTGTTTTGAGTGTAAAAAAAACACGCAATTGTAACACGCTACAAAGCTAGTATTTTTGTGGCTGCTCAATTTTTTTTGCGCAATTTACATCCAGGTTTTATTAACTTTTTTTTTTTTTTTTTTTTCGCTGCTGTGGGTGACTCCAAGAAACCGCTTTTTCCAACCCGCAAAAAAATTAAAATTTTCCCATAGCATAATTCAGAAGCGAAGGTTAATTACAATTTTTCCTCTTGTTGTGTAGCGTAAAAAATCCGCCTTTTTGTAACACGCACAAACCGTATTTTGTGTTGCTCAATTGTTTGGCGCAATTTACATCCTTTAAAAGCTTTTGTTCTTCAGTTGTACTCAGTAAAGAAACTTTGTTTTTTTCACCCGCCACAAAAGAAATTCTGTAGCAAAATTTCAATCCGAAAGGGTTTAAATTTAACTGTTTATGCTTTTATATTCATAAAATACACAGAGTTTTTAAACGGCACATACAAGTCAATTTTTCCTGCCCCTTTGGGAGCGCAATTTAATCCAAGGGGTTTCCCAACTTCATATGGGTTTTTTTGGGGTCAAATACAGGGGGTGATTTATCATATACAGATATCTTCATCAAAAGATTGTACACTTTAGAACAAAAAACATGTCAACAGGGAGGGGCAGGGTCTTCACCTGCGAGGGGCAAGGCACAAACATTCCAGGGCCCCGGGTTTAGCCCCGAAGGGGAATCGCAGCAGGGGGGGCTCGGGGAGGCCACAAAAATGCCCCTTTCATTACGGCCCCTTTTTGTTCCAACCCAAGGGTTCTTTATTGGTTGACTAGGGCATCCCCTTCCCCCCAATGACATCTGAAACCCCAGCCAAGAGTCCCTGGGGAACGTCAAACACAACCCCTTTTTTTGGAATGGGCCCGGATGGGTCACGGCCCTCACCGTCCTCAACCCCCCTCTGTCCCCAAACTTCCCCCACCCGAGATCTACATTTGGGCTGGGCTCAGCGCCCCCCTATATAGCGAGGGTGAACAAATTTGAGGGGGAGCAGTCCCCAACTACTTGGGGGCGAAAAAAATGGGGGGCCCAAAATCCCCCTCTTTTTTTCAGTAGGGGGGAAAGTAAAGTTGAAGTGGCATGGAGGACATTTTGTGAGGGTCAGCCCCTGCATACCAAGACCCTTTTATGAGGGCAGCAGGACTTTAAAAACAAATGATGGTGTGTACCGACCGCACTTGGGGGCCGGGGAGGCAAGGCTCATCATCGTCAGGAGAAGAGGGCTCACTTGCGCTCAAAGGAGCGGGCAGCCAGCAAAGGGGGGGTTGGGGGCCGTGAGTCAGCAGGATTTGTACAGTGGTGAGGTCGGGATCCAAGCGGCCACGGGGTAAAAAACCCCTTCAAGGTCAAAAAAGTGCGGGACAGGGGGCTCGGCGAGGCACCCCGGCAGTATTCATAGTGCGGAGCGTTGGCGGTAAAATCCATACTCGGCGGTGGCAGTTCTTTGCTAAACACCGGGAGGACCGAATAATGGGGAATTTGAATCGTGGGCAGAAATGAACGTGGGCCCGGGAGCAAAGTTGGTACCACGGGCCTTTCATCAAAAAACATTCAGCGTCACCATCCCGGTGGCCTGAGAGAAACATGGGTAAGGGGTGGTGGTCCATCCTCCGCCGCAGCAACAGCCACAGCAAGCCCTGGCTCGCATGCCATTTTCAGCCAGCAAGGCTCCACCACCTCGCAAAGGGTGTTTCTCTTTTTTACATCATTCCCCCCGGGCCAACTCCTGTCCTCGCTACTGATGGCGCCAGCAGGTTCAAGGGGCATTGCAAAGAGCAACAGTATGATCCAACCATCCTAAGGTGCACAGCTGACGTAAAATCCTGTCCAAGTTTTTGGGCTGCGTCCCCCTCCCCTTTTCCCAAAAGGTGGACTCTCCACCGTTTTGGGGGAACAATGGCTTGTGCCGAGCCGAGATGGAGAGTTCCAAGCCGTATTTCTTTTCCAAAAAGGCAGTACCAGCACTTCATAAAAATTTTGAACAGAAGGGGGGGCCAGTCCTTGAAGCTTTTTGGTTTGTTCCAAGGGGCACGGCAGCGCGGGGTCTGGAGCTGTAATACGGTAGGGGCCCTAAAATTTTCCTTTAGGCCCCCAGATGAAAAGTCTTCCGGCCCAGGCCCCCAAAAACTTGGACAGGAGCGCCCCCTTTCCCCCCTCCACGTTGTCAAAAATGGGCCCCCCTGCACCAATTCCGCCTCCCCTCCTCCACCACCACCACCCTCTCGCCCCACAAGTACGCTCCATACCCAATGTTTTAGGGCACAAAACGGGGGTCCCCCGTTTACAAAACCCGGCTTGCCTCGGCGAACGAAGTCACACAGGGGAGGAATCAAGAAATCGAATGTGTGGCTTTTCCCCCCCCCCAAATGCAAATCAACCTGGGGACGGACAAAAGGAGGGAAAATGGTGTCCCGGGGTGCACCAGAAGGGGTGTCCATGGCCCTGCATGGCGCCGGTTCAATCTGGTTTGAAAAAAGGTTCCCGAATCTTCCCCCGATCTTCAGAGATTCTGAAAATGGCCAGGAAACATCTGCACTTCATCCTTCCTCAAAGCCAGGAACACCCTCCTCGAGTTGCGTGGCAGAACGGCCTCCCCCCAAAAACACTCTATTGCGTGTTTTTACCCCGTTTAATTCCAGCCCCCGCACAGTTGGACCGACTTTATGAAAAAAGAAAGGCCTTAACATTTTTTGATGTCCGGGGACAGGGGTACCCCTGTGTAAAATTTGATGCAGCAGTGGCAGCTCATGCTGACACCTGCCGTTTGTTGAGGCCATTCGAGGGCCACATTATTTGCAGTGCCGGACTACGGGGGTGAATAACGTCATTCCACTCTTCCTTCCTGGAAAAAATGTGAAAAATCTGTCTGGGGGAGGGACTGGGGGCGTGGCGGGCTACATCCCGTGCCACATAGTCCGGTGGGGACTGAAATGGGGGGGAGGGAGGGGACATTTCCTTCTTGTCACCTGTACCCAGGTGACAAAGAAAGGACAGGAGAACGGAGGGGGTTTTGTAGATGAGGAAGACGGGGAGATGACCGCAACACCGTGGGTTACAGTGAATGGAGGGAGGGGGCCCCTCGGAGTCACTTGTGCAGATGGCCCGCAAAGCTGATTTTTCCTCAGTGACAGCCGAATAGTACAAACCGGCAGAAGGATATTTTGGCTCTCCCCCCTATTTGGGCCCTCGGTACCGGGCCCCAAAAAGGGAGCCTTTTTTTTTCCCCTATTGAAGGGAGGACAAACTCAAATACTTGGGAAATCCCCCCTATCATTGGCCGTGCCTATGTCGGCATGTCCCTCCCCACAGGTCGACCGGGGGGGTTTTCAGAGTCATGTACTACTGCCACGGCGCTGGGGTAAGGTGGGGGGGTAGGACTAAACCGTTTATCAGCAGCAACCTAAGTCTGGGTTTACTGATGAGCACTTTTCCCTTTACCCCCTAGTAGGAGGGGAGTCCCAGCAAGCAGCAAAGGACCTGGAGCATACCCTGAACCAACAGGTGGTGGCCACGGACAGACTCTGCCCCCCCAGTTAGAAGATCCGCCTGGACTACTGGGCAGCCAAACTGGATGTTGGGCCGCAACTTGCCGATTTGCAGGGGAGAACGTCCTGCCCCCAGTAGTTGGCATCAGAGGGGTGTTTTCATGCGGCTGGGGCCATCGTTCCCCCCCAAAAGGAAACCCACTTGTCCAGGGGGAAATGTGGAACGACGACCTTTTTCCCAAGATAATCAGGCGTGGATCGGCCGGGATTTCCACACACCAATCCCTTTAGGCGTCAGACTACATACCAGAGCCTCACCCAAAATGTGAGAAATGAGTCGGGTTAAAACTACCCCCTCACCCAATCTGATCCGCCCCCCCCGCCTGTGCCATATATCTGCTGACAGTTTCTCCATTTTTCCACCAACACTTAAACAGGGACTGTATTCCCACCCACCTCCACACCCCGTCATTTTTGGCCCCTGTCGGACCTCAAGCTGCTGCCCCGCCGCACCTCCACCTCTGCAATTTTCCCCCTTGGTCTACTCCAGATTTTTTTCCACCCCCAAAAGTCATTGTGTCACTGTTGCCTCATTTCGCGCTGTGGCTGTCCGTGACCTACACACTGTTCATTGTCCACTGTCTGACCTCATCTCGCTGTGGTGCTGCCGTGACCTACACACTGTGTCATTTCCCACCTGTGGCCTATTCCTGTTTTTTGCCACCCTTTCCCAAAGTCATTGTGCCACTGTCTGACCTCATTCTGCTGTGGGCTGCTGCCGTGAACCTCCCCCACGTTCATTGTCCCATTCTGTGGCCTACTCCTGTTTTTTTTCCAAACCTCCAGAAGTCATTTTCCACTGTCTGACCTATGCGCGTGTGGGTGCTGCCGTGACCTACACACTGTATTTTTTCCACTGTCTGATCTCATCTGCTGCGTGGTGCTGCCGTCCTACACACACATTGTGCCACGTCGATCTCATTTCTGCTCTGTGGGTGATACCGGACCCACACCTGTCATTGTGCCACTTTCTGACCCCCTGCTGCTGCTGTGGCTGCTGCCGTGCCTACAAAACTGTGCATTGTCCCAAACCCCGTGGCCTATTCCTGTTTTTTTTTTCCCCCTCCAAAAGTCATTGTGCCCGTCTGACCTCATGCTGCGCTGGGCGTGCCGTGACCTACACACTGTCATTGGCCATGTCTGACCCCATGCTGCTTCGTGGCTGATGCCGTGACCTACACGCCCGCATTGTGCCCCTGTCTGACCTCACACTCTGCTATGGGGGCTGCCTACCTACACACTGTGTCATTGTCCCACCTGTGGCCTATTCCTTTTTTGCCACCTCCGAATGTCCCTTTTGCCACTGTCTGACCTCATGCTTGCTGTTTGGCTGCTGCCGTAACCTCCACATGTGTCATTGTCCCCCCTGGGCCTACGCTTTTCTGCCACCTCCAAAAGTCATTGTGCCACTGTCTGACCCCATGCTGCTGCTGTGGCGCTGCCGTGACCCCACACACTGCCCTTTTACCCCGTCTGACCTCACTGTGCTGTGGCTGATGCCTGACCTAACCACTCTGTCATTGGTCACTGTCTACCTCATGCTGCTGCAGGGCTGATTTCGACCTACACACTCTGCATTGGCCACTGTTGACCTCATGCTGCTGCGTGGCTGCGCCGAAACCACCACTGTGTCATTGTCCCACTCTGTGGCCTATTTTCCCTTTTTTGGCCCCCTCCAGAATGTCATTGTGCCCTGTCTGACCCCATGCTGCTGCTGTGGGTGCTGCCGTGACCCCCACACTGTGTCATTGTCCCCACTCTGTGGCCTACTCCCGTTTTTGCCACCTCCAAATTTCATTTTTCCACTGTCTGACCTCATGTGCTATTGGGGGTACAGCCGTACTTACACACTGTCTTTGTGCCACTGTCTGACCTCATGCTGTGTGGCTGCTGCCGTACCACACATTTTCATTGGCCACTGTCTGATTCAGCTGCCGTGTGGGTGATTGCCGTGACCTACACACTCGTCATTGTGCCACTGTCTGACCCATGTCGCTGTGGCTGCTGCCGGACCTCAACCCCTGTGTCATTGTCCCCCCCGTGGCCTATTCCTGTTTTTGCCCCTCCAAATGTCTTTTTGGGCCCCTGTTACCTCATGCTGCTGCTGTGGGCCGCTGCCCCTGACCCCAACACTGTGTCATTTCCCCTCTGTGGGCCTCTCCTGTTTTTTGCCACCTCCAGAATGTCATTTTGCCACTGTCTACCTATGTGCCCGCTGTGGGTGCTCCGTGACCTCACACTGTCATTTTACCCCTGTCGACCCATGCTGCTGCGTGGTGATGCCGTGACCCACACACTCTGTCATTGTGCACTGTCACCTCATGCGCTGCAGTGGCTGATGCCGGACCTACACACTCTGTCATTGTGCCACTGTCTGACCTCATGCGCTGCTTTTGGGTGCTGCGTGACCTTCACACTGTGTCATTGTACCACCTGTGGCCTACTCCTGTTTTTTTGCCACCCTAGAATGTCATTGTGCCCCTGTCTACCTCTCTCTGCTGCTGTTGATGCCCTCACTCCATACGGTCATTGGCCACTCTTTTTGGCCTACCCCTGTTTTTTGCCACCCTCCCGAATGTCATTGGCCACTCTCGACCTCATGCTGCTGTGGCTGCCGCCGTCCCTCCAACTCGTCACTGATGTTGCCAACCTGACCCTCAGCTTGTTTTTTCCAGCTGTCCTTCGCATGCTTTAACAGGCTACATTCCCCCCTTTAGTTTTTTTGGGGCAGTTTTGCCCCTTAAGTGCCCAGGGG
>JAODAL010073015.1:0-14885 GCA_025379985.1 Phyllomedusa bahiana | reverse complement strand
TACCAAGCTTGTTACTTGGTTCATTTGGAGTCAAAACAGGGTGTCTAATTATCATATACAGATATCTTCATCAAACAGTGTCTATACATTTTAGAACAAACAGTATGTCAGACAGAGTGGTGGCAGGCTCTTCACCTGCGAGTGGCAGAGGAACAAACATTCCTGGATTAGGCCCAGGTCGCAGCACAGCAAGGGGATATCGCAGCAGGGGTCACTCGATGAGGCCACAACTTCCGCTGTCATCTAGCGCCCGTGTGCTGACCAGCAACCCAAGGGTTCTTGATTGGTTGACTAGGTCATCCACTTCCTCCCAGCTGACATCTGACAACCCCAGCCAAGAGTCGGTGGGAACGTCAGACACAACCCTTAGTTGGCATGGCCCGGGAGCGGGTCAGTGTCGCTCACCTGTCCTCAACCCGCCTCTGTCCCATGCGGTTCCCTCAGCCAGAGATCTACTATGTGGTCTGGGCTCAGCGCCACTATATAGCGAGGATGAACAATTTGAGGAGGGCAGTCAGCAGCTACTTGGCAGCGAAGAAATGGGGCCAATATCCCCTGCTTCTTGCAGTAGGCGGCAAAGTATAGATGTGGATAGTGGCATCGGAGGTCAATTTGTGAGGGGTCAGACTCTGCATACCAAGACCGGTGATGAGGACAGCAGTGACGATGAAACACAAATAGATGAGAAGAGGGCGTCAGCTTGCGCGTCAGGCAGCGGCACAGCCAGCAAGTGGGTTGTGTGGCCGTGAGTCAGCAGGGGAGCAGCAGTGTGAGGTCGGGAGCCAAGCAGCCACGGGGTAAAAAACCCGCTTCTCAGGTCCAAGAAAGTAGCGGCACAGGGGCTCAGCGAGGCAGAGGCGGTAGTAGTCACTCAGTGTGGAGCGTTGGCGGTAAAATCAGATACTTGGCGTGTGGCAGTTCTTTGCTAAGACACCGGAGGAGTCGAATATGGGTATATGTAGAATCTGAAAGCAGAAAGTGAAGCGTGGACTCTGCACCATACAGAGAACTAATTGCTTGTGCCGAGCCGAGATGGAGAGTTCCAAGCCGTAATTTATATTCCAAAAAGTCAGTACCATCACTTCATAAATATTTAGAACAGAAGGTGGGCCAGACCTTGAGCTTATCGGTTTGTTCCAAGGTGCACGGAAGCGCGGACATGTGGAGCTGTAACTACGGTCAAGGCCAGTACATGTCCTTTACGGCCCACTGGGTGAATGTGCTTCCTGCCCAGGCACACCAACAACTTGGACAGGAGACGCCGCTTTCTCCTCCACGTTGTCAAACTGCGGCTCCTGCGCCAATGTCCGCCTCCTCCTCCTCCACCACCACCACCATCTCAGCCTCCACAAGTACTGCTCCATCATACCACATGTGTAGGGCACAACAGTGTCACGCAGTTCTACACCTGGCTTGCCTCGGCGAACGAAGTCACACAGGGGAGGAACTGCTCCCCATCATGCAGCAAGAAATCGATGTGTGGCTTTCTCCGCGCCAACTGCCAATCAGAACCATGGTGACGGACAATGGGAGTAACATGGTGTCCGCGCTGCACCTAGGAGGGATGGTCCATGCGCCCTGCATGGCGCACGTGTTCAATTTGGTTGTGAAAAGGTTCCTGAAGTCTTCCACCGATCTTCAGAAGATTCTGAAAATGGCCAGTAAACTCTGCATGCACTTCATCCATTCCTACAAAGCCAAGAACACCCTCCTTGAGTTGCAGTGGCAGAACGGCCTCCCCCAACACACTCTGATATGTAATGTTTCCACCCATTGGAATTCCAGCCTGCACATGTTGGACCGACTGCATGAACAGAGAAAGGCCATTAACGATTTTTTGATGATCTAGGCAGACAGGAGTACTCCCCTGTGTAACTTTGATGTCAGCCAGTGGCAGCTCATGCGTGACACCTGCCGTTTGTTGAGGCCATTCAAGGAGGCGACGTTATTTGTCAGTCGCCAGGACTACGGGATGAATAACGTCATTCCACTGCTTCATGTCCTGGAACAGATGCTGAAAAATCTGTCTGGGCAGGGGAGATGTGGCGACTACATCTTGCGGCCACATGAGTCCGGTGGGGACTGAAATGGAGGAGGAGGAGGAGGAGGACATTGGAGCAGAAGCATTGTCTGGTGAAATGAGTGGATTTTATACCCAGGTGACAAGAGAGGAGGAGCAGGAGCAGCTGGAAGAGGTAGATGGAGATGAGGAAGACGAGGCAGATGACCCGCAAGCACCTTGGCAGTATACAGTGGAGATGGAGGCAGGGAGCCCCTCGGAGTCACTTGTGCAGATGGCCCGCAGCATGCTGATTTGCCTGGCTAGTGACAGCCGAATAGTCAGCATCCGGCAGAGGGATGACTTCTGGCTCTCCACCATATTGGACCCTCGCTACCGGTCCAAAATGGGAGCCTTTTTCCTAGCTGCTGAGAGGGAGGACAAACTCAAATACTATAGGGAAATTATCCGTAGTCAGTTGGCCGCTGCCTATGTGCGGCATCGTTCCTCCTCTGACAGGTCTGACCGGGGGGTTCTTCAACGCTCAGGCATTACTGCCGCGGCTGCTGGGTTAAGGTGGGGGGGGGGGTAGGAGCAGTACCAGCTCCATCAGCAGCAACCTAAGTCTGGAGTCACTGATGAGCAGCTTCCTTCACTCGCCTAGTGAGGAGGGCAGTCGCCAGCAGCAGCAGGACCTGGAGCAGACCCTGAACCAACAGGTGGTGGCCTACTTGGACAGCACTCTGCCAACCCAGTTAGAAGATCCGCTGGACTACTGGGCAGCCAAACTGGATGTGTGGCCGCAACTTGCTGAGTTTGCAGTGGAGAAGCTGTCCTGCCCGGCCAGTAGTGTGGCATCAGAGCGGGTGTTCAGTGCGGCGGGGGCCATCGTTACCCCAAGGAAAACCCGCTTGTCCACGGGAAATGTGGAATGACTGACCATTGTCAAGATGAATCAGGCGTGGATCGGCCAGGATTTCCACACACCAATGCCTTAGACATCAGACTACATCAGCCATGACGCCTCACACAAACTGTGAGAAATGAGTCTGGGTTCAAACTACCTGCCTCAGCCACTAGTCTGATGCCGCCACCCACCTGATGCCACACATCTGCTGCCAGTTTCTCCATCTGCCACCAACCATCTTTACCAGAGACTGGTATTGCAACCCACCTCCACACTCTGTCATTGTGCCACTCTATGACCTCATGCTGCTGCTGCTGTGGCTGTTGCCGTGCCCTCCACATTGTGTCATTGTGCCACTCTGTGGCCTACTTCTGTTTTTGCCACCTCCAGAATGTCATTGTGCCACTCTCTGACCTCATGCTGCTGCTGTGGCTGCTGCCGTGACCTCCACACTCTGTCATTGTGTCACTCTCTGACCTCATGCTGTTGCTCCAGCCAACACCTCCACAATCTGTCAGTGTGCCACTCTCTGTCTTCATGCTGCTGCTTTGGCTGCTCCCGTGACCTCCACCCTCTGTCATTGTGCCACTGTCTGACCTCATGCTGCTGCTGTGGCTGCTGCCGTGACCTCCACACTCAGCCCTTGTGCCACTCTGTGGCCTACTCCAGCTTCCTCCCCCTCCAGAATGTCATTGTGCCACTCTCTGACCTCATGCTGCTGCTGTGGCTGCTGCCGTCACCTCCACACTCTGTCATTGTGCCACTCTGTGGCCTACTCCTGTTTTTGCCACCTCCAGAATGTCATTGTGGCACTCTATAAACTCATGCTGCTGCTGCTGTTGCTGGTGCCATGACATCCACACTGTGTCATTGTGCCCCTCTCTGACCTCATGCTGCTGCTGCTGTTGTTTCTGCTGTGGTCACATCCACACCATGTCATTGTGCCACTCTCGGTCCTCATCCTGTTGCTGCTGCCGTCACTTCCACTCTCTGTCATTGTGCCACTCTCTGGCCTACTCCTGTTTGTGCCACCTCCAGAATATCATTGTGCCACTGCCTGACCTCATGTTGCTGCTGTGACTGCTGCCGTGACCTCCATACACTGTCATTGTGCCACTCTGTGGCCTACTCCTGTTTGTGCCACCTCCACACTCTGTCATAGTGCCACTCTCTGACTTCATGCTGCTGCTGCTGATGCCGTGACCTCCACTCTGTGTCATTGTGCCACTCTCTGACCTCATGCTGCTGCTGTGGCTGCTGCCGTGACCTCCACTTTGTGTCAGTGTGCCACTCTGTGGCCTACTCCTGTTTGTGCCACCTCCACACTGTGTCACTGTGCCACTCTCTGACCTCATGCTGCTGCTGTGGCTGCTGCCGTGACCTCCACACTCTGTCATTGTGCCACTGTGGCCTTCTCCTGTTGTGCCACCTCCACACTCTGTCATAGTGCCACTCTCTGACTTCATGCTGCTGCTGCTGATGCCGTGACCTCCACTCTGTGTCATTGTGCCACTCTCTGACCTCATGCTGCTGCTGTGGCTGCTGCCGTGCCCTCCACTGTGTGTCAGTGTGCCACTCTGTGGCCTACTCCTGTTTGTGCCACCTCCACACTGTGTCATATGCCACTCTCTGACCTCATGCTGCTGCTGTGGCTGCTGCCGTGACCTCCACACTCTGTCATTGTGCCAGTCTGTGGCCTACTCCTGTTGTTGCCACCTCCACACTCTGTCATTGTGCCACTCTCTGACCTCATGCTGCTACTGTGTTGAGCCGTGACTCACACTGTGTCATTGTGCACTCTCTGGACTACTCTGTTTTCTGCCACCCCCAATGTCATTGTGCCACTCTCTGACCTCATGCTACTGCTGTGGCTGCTGCCGTGCCCTCCACACTCTGTCATTGTGCCACTCTGTGGCCTACTCCTGTTTTTTCCACCTCCAGAATGTCATTGTGCCACTGTCTGACCTCATGCTGCTGCTGTGGCTGCTGCCGTGCCCTCCACTCTCTGTCTGTGTTTCCTCTGTGCCCTACTCTGTTTTTTTTCCACACTCCATGAATTATTTCAGGCTAAACTCATGCTGCTGTGTGTTGTGGTCAGTTTTCCACACTAGTGTCATGGCACTCTCTGTACATTCATGCTGCTGGCGGCAGTTGTGCGTGGGCAAATAAAACACATTTTATTGAAGCCAACTCTCTGCTTATTTGCCCTGGTCACATTCCACTCCTGCAGGCTCCTGGCCCTATACTGTTTTGCGATCGTCCAAAGTATATTGTGACGAATGCTAATTTTGTGCGGAAAATTCCCGGCAAAGTCAGTGAATCGCACTTTTTGAGCCACCTTCCCACACTCTATCATAGTGTCTTAGATTTATATTTAGTTGTTGATGGTGCCTCCATAAAAGGTTTGTGACTAATTTGGGAAAGCTGGATTGGTGGAACAGTGTGCAACTTTGGGGTCAGTAATGGGCCCCGTGTGGCTATCACTGTTTGTGCATCCAATGGTACTTACTCGACCTGGCTCTGTGACTGTGCCGGTATCCACACGTGTCTATTGTGCCTATTCCTTCTACTGTTATTGCAACATCACCTCTGATAGTGACCCCTCGTTGATTCAACTTTGCAGATGACTAACGTTAAAGTTCCACTCTTTCAGGCATCTTTTTTATTACAATGGAATCTGGTGACTCACTTTGTGTCATGTGCCACTCTGTGGCCTATCTGTTTGTGCCACCTCCAAACTGTGTCACTGTGCAACTCTGCCTCATGCTGCTGCTGGGCTCTGCCGTGACCTCACACTCTGTCATTGGCAGTCTGTGGCTATCCTGTTGTTGGGCCCCTTCCACACTCTGCATTTCCCCTCTCTACCTTTTGCTGCTACTTGGGGCGCCGTTTACCTCCACCTGTTCTTGTCCCTCTGGGCCTACCTGTTTTTGCCACCTCCGAAAAGTCATTGTTCCCCTGTTGCCTCTGTGCTGCTGTGGTGCTGCGTGCCCTCCCACTGTGTCATTTTGCCCCTCTGTGGCCTACTCTTTTTTACCACCCCCAGAAAGTCATTGTGCCCAACTCTACCTCTGCTGCTGCTGTGGTGCTGACGTGCCCCCCCCACTGTGTCTTGTGCCCCTCTGTGGCCTACTCCGTTTTTACCCCTAAATGTCATTGTGCCCTCTCGCCTCATGCTGCTGTGGCTGCCGCCGTACCTCCACACTTTGCACTGATGTTGCCACCTGAGCCCCCATTGTTTTTTTCCCGTGGCCCCGCCATGAAATTATGGGTACATTCCTGCTTCAGTTTTTTGGTCAGTTTTTTCCCCCTTTAAGTGCCCAGGGAATTTTATAGTGAAGCGATTCAAAGAGCGGCGGCAGTCATGTGCGTGTCATACTAAAACACAACATTGTATGAAGACCAAACCAAGCTCCCTCTGCATATTTAAGCTTAGCACAACGTTCTACAGCACCCTGCAGACTCTGTGCAGCCTAGAAATAACTGTTTTTGAACGCGATTCGTCCCAAAGTAATTCGGACCGAAACCAATTTTGTCGGAAAATTCCGCAAAGTCACGAATCGAATTTTTGAGAAATTCGCCCATCTCTAATCGGGGTAAGGTCTTAGATGTCATATATTTAGATTTTTATGTGCCACATAAAAGGTTGGTAAGTAAAATGAGAATGCTTGGACTGGTGGAAAAAGTTTGCAAGTGGGTAAGTAACTGGCTCAGTGATAGAATACAAAGGGTGGTAATTAATGGTACATACTCAGACTGGCTCTGTTACTAGTGGGGTACCACAGGTGTCAGTATTGAGCCCTATTCTCTTTCATACTGTATATTCAGTAATGACCTTGCAGAAGGATTGCACAGTAGAATATCAAACTTTGCAGATGCTACTAAAATGTGTAATGTAATTAACACAATAAAGGATAATTTTTTATTACAATGGAATCTGGATAAGTTGGAGGCCTGGGCTGAGAAGTGGCAGATGAGGTTTAACACAGATAAATGCAAGGATATGCACATGGGGAGGAAGAATTCACTCCATGAATACTTGTTAAATGTAAAAACATTGAGTAAAAGTGATATGGAGAAGGACTTGATAATCCTGGTGGAAAGTAAACTTCATTGTTGCAGCCATCGTCAGGCATGTCAAGACATTGCAGAGCTTGAACAGGTTCAAAGACAGGCAATGAAAGTAATAAAAAGACTTGGTGGACTGCAATATTCAGAAAAATTTGCAAGATTAGGGTTATTTAATTTAGAGAAAAGGTGGTCTCAAGGTGACATAATAAATATGTTTAAATATATCAAAGGTTTCTCCCTCTGTACCAGTTGTTAAGTCATTTATCGTCACCATAGTACTTGATTAGTTTTATGTTATGTATGTAGCCCCCCCTTGAATGTACAGTGCCCTGGAATCAATGCCGCTCTAAAATAAATAATAATAATAATATAGAGATCCCTCCCAAGATCTATTTGTATCTAGGACTGTATCCAGAATAAAGGGAAAAGAAGAATAAACATAGAAAGGGATTCTTTACTGTAAGAGCAATCAGACTGTGAAACTTGTCAAGTAAATTCACTAACAGAATTCAAAAAGGGTCTGACTGCATTTCTAGAGTGTAATAATATAACAAGTTATAGTGACTAGGATCCTGAAGAAGGGTCGTTGATCCAGGGAATTATTCTGATTACCCGATTGGAGTCAGTAAATATTTTTTTTCTTTAAAATGAGGACAATTGGCTTCTAACTCATGGGGGGTTTTCTCTTCCTCTGAATCAACAGTACAGCACAATAGGCTGAACTGGTTGGACGTCTGTCTTTTTTTGGCCTTACAAACTATGTAACTATGTAGGAAAAAGTAAATAAGGACTATTACCAAATAGAGGTAGAGATGGTGATGCCGCTCTCTGCTCTGTTTCTTAGCTTTAAGACAGAAGCATGTTAACATTACTTACTGACAAGCTTTAGCCTTTTAGTGCTCTGTAAGGTTGTGTCAGTTTAAAAACCTCCAGCAGTCATGTCATTTTAATAGGATCATTTAAGAATAGCAGAGCTGAAATGCCAGTCACTGCTATAGAACTACCCAGAGTCTAACCAGGGAGTTTGAGCTTGGAGCTGCCTGTGCCTCTTTAAAACAGCATGGTTAGACAACCTGGTTAAGTATTGTGCTCCATTTCCTACCACCAGATTTATGTGTTTCCACCACTTCTGTTATACCTTTTTAGACATTGACACAATATATATTGGAATGATGTGTCAAGAGACCACAAAGGCCAGACACTGGTCACAGAGGTAATGTCCTGTCCAAAGTAATGTCAACAATGAAACCAGTTATTGGCCATAGCAGCCATCAGATGTGTCTTTACCACAGATAAAATGTGAACATACATGGAAGGGTAAAAAGAGTGGTGGAGATTTTATATTGTATCATGAACTTTCTTGTTATTATACACACAGGAATGTCATCTTCATTTGGATTTGTCTCGTGCAAGAACTTTAGTGCTTATTACTATGTCAGTGCCCACTACAGGATCCCCTGATATGAGTCAGGCTGATAGATAGATAGACAGACAGACAGACAGACAGACAGACAGACAGACAGACAGACAGACAGACAGATAGATAGATAGATAGATAGATAAAACATATCTGTACTTTACTCTGTTTTAGATTATTGTTATGCTTTGTGTTATATTATTTTTTACAGAGGCATCAGGTTGGATAATCACTTAAAGACAGATGGCATTTTGTCTCAGTTCCAGGACAGAGAAATGATTCTAGTAGATGTTCTGGTTTAATAAAAAAAAAACTGTGAGTTAAGGACAAGGTAAAGACAGAAGCATCTGTCAGTTTCTGCATGCCAGATTTCAGATGCGGACAAACTAATGTTTCTACAGGAAAAAAAAAGTAAGTTTAGACTATTACCAATATGTGTCAAAAAGATTGTATGTGATAGCTATGCCAGAGCAGATGTCCCATAGTTCCTGTTTGAATTTCGCAACTGGTGTGTGAGTTTTTGGATGAGAGACCAGTTTAGCACAGCTTGCTAGAAGTATGTTCATTACAGAATTGTTATTTTCCTGGAAACAATGAGATGGAAAATGTGGAGCTAATTTGATTTTCTGCCTCCCAGGCTGTCATTCTTATTTAGTTATTTCGGAGAAATATTGCCATCCGGTTTGATCCCATTTCATATCTTTTAATGCTAAAAGTGGTATCCATAGTGTTTTAAGGAAATCTGTCATCAGGAAATGACCTATAAATTTAAACAAATGTTAAACATAGGAAGTTAATGATTTTTTATTTTATTTTAGTATCTATATTAGAATACATTTTCACATTAGTCACTGTACCTCTAACTAGGCTGAAATATCCTGTTTTATAAATAAAAGACCTCTTTGCTTGTGTTGTGTAGACTGAAGGACACAACACAAGCAAAGCCATCTCATTATCAACAGAGTTCAAGATTACAATGCAAGATAACACCTCTGTTATAAAGATAAAGGCAGATAACACCAGTTAACCTCCTGTAAAGTAGGTGATAAAGTCAATTTACCTCCTCCTTCTTTTATACCCTCAATGGTCAGTGACTATTGCAAAACAACAGAACATGCCCACAACACTCTATCATAGTCAAAAGGTCATCCTTTTATTACCTGCTGTTAAGCAATTATTGGCAGCTGCAGTATACAGGCAATATGGCCAACATCATAAACGTAAAAAGCAAATAAAATAAAAAAAATATACAATACAAAAATACAAACAAGTTTTAAAAAATAGTATAGTTGCACTAGTAATTTAGAGACTCTTAAGTAATCAAAGTAATAGTTCCAAAAGATTCTAAATATATATTGTGGGCAATTACAGCTCCAGGGTCAGAGCAAAGTCCATTTTTCATAGAGACACAGACAGGGTTCTCAGCCCAAATATGGATTGCTCCGTAGTTTTATTGGCAGCAATTCAGGTGCTTCAGTAACATGTACAAAATATAACAAACATTAACAAAACTCCTGCTCATCTGAGAGCTAACTATACCAGCAATAGTTCCCTCATTACCACTTTAGCAAGACCAAACTATGCAGGTATCTTCTGTGTGCAGCTTATCAGACCAAACACCTTGTCCTGCTTAGTGGCCACACTAGTGGCCACATGTAGATTAGTCACCCACCCAACAGTTTCACAACTCCCAGTAAGAGCCGCCCTGTGCAAACAGATATACTAATTATACAACACGTGCCAACCACTTACTGCAGCTGACACACATAAAATATCGGCTCCTACTTTTCTGAGGCCAGGCAATTGGGTGACATGCATTTGCCCTTCTCAAGTGGCAGCACCAGATTTTTTTTTCTTGTAGTCACAAAGAGTGCTTTCCTATGGGGGGGAGGGTTGAGCGCGGCCCCCTTCCACAAAGGATATTGGTCTTCTTTCAGCAATGCCATGTTATGAGTGGAGCATACTGCTGCATCTCTATCCTCCCATGCATCGCTCCAAAATCATTAATTTTAAGTTGGGGGTCTCCAAAGTGTTATATTTTTCTTCTAGAGAGCTTCAGGGAGCCATATACATAGTATGAGCAGTTACTAAATTGTTGAAAGTTTTAGTGGTGATACTGTATAGCAGAGGTAAACAACAAAATCCCATAACCATAATGGCTACTATTATAACTCCTCGAATACATTTGTGATGATTGTACCCCATCTTCTAAACAACCCTCTCAACTAGATAGAAAATGGATACTTTATTCCAGCATTTTCAGCCAGTACGTTAGTAATAAATGTCATCTTCTTCAGAGCTCCATAAATGCTTCCCTCTGGGGCTGTATTATTGGGTATATATGTGATACATATTGTATTAATCATTTTGCAAACCCTCCATCCACCATTTCAGCTAAAAGCATGTCCTATGCCATCCTGTTTTGGACAGTCATTGATGAAGGGTCTGATTTGTTCAACAAGTCTCCTGACCACATCCCTAGTGTAGTTCTAAAACCTCTGTTCTTTAAAGTACAGATTATCCAAGTGACATTTTTATTGATGGTGACTTAGGCTCTAAATTAATCTGGGACTACTTGTGGCTCTCCATTGTCATCTATTTTATATAGACATGGGATGCTTTAGGTGCCAATCTCTTTTTCCTGGAATACACAGACTCCGTAGCAATTTTTTCAGTATCGTAGAGAGAAAGTATTTGGAAAGGCATAAGTAATTCTACAGTGGTAAATTCTCCTATCCATTTAAACCTCAATCTGTGTCAGATTTTACCATCAGCTCAAAGCCACCAGATATAAGCTTTTGATGTGACCTGAATATGTAAAATAGAGAGAGAGAGAATAGGATTATACATGCTTTTAATGTGACCATTGATGAGCGATTCTTGACTTCGTCATCGGGTCGATGTCATATCAGAAATTATCAAGCGATATCCGATGTCGATAAAGATTATCCCCGATGACCATTAAAGTCTTGGAGAGGAACACACCTTATTCTTACACCCAAACGGGGTGGGAAGCGGGAAAAATTAAAACACCAAAACAGTAAATGGATCCCGGGGCACATCTTGGGCAAGACACTTGGTTATAAAACCCACAAAAAAAAGACAGACATTCACTATCCTGTCTTGTACCACAGCAAAACCCTTTAAAACCTGAAGCCCCCAAAAATTTAAAAAAGTGCCAGAAGGCAGTAGATTTAACCATTTTTTTATTTGAAGGGGCATTGATTCCCGCCCTGGAACCAGCAGACCTTAAAACCCTATTGACCCACAGATTAAAAAAGGCCCTGAAAAGGATCTTTGAACCACCATTTTATTTGAACTGGACTTGACTATCCCTGTCCCTGGACGATGTAAGCCATTAAACCTGTCTGACCCAGTTTAAAAAAGTGCCGGAAAAAAAGAGTCTTTCAAACACCATTTTAGTTAAATGGCTTCTATACCTGTTCTGTCCCATATGCCCTTTAAAAAATGTCTGACTCACATTTTAAAAAGTGCTGGAAAAGGGTCTTTGAAACCCCCATTTTGTTAACTGGACTTTAAATTTTGCTGTCTGGGCCACAACTGACCCCCCAAAACCCTGCAGGCCCCCAGAAATTCAAAGTGCCGGAAAAAAGGAGTTTTGAACCACCATTTTAGTTGACTGGACATTGACTATACCTTTCCTGACCACAGTTGACATTAAACCTGTCTGCCCACAGTTTAAAAAAGTGGGGGAAAAAGGAATCTTTAACCACCTTTTAATTGAACTGGACATTGACTTACCTGTCCGGGGCCCAAAGCATGACCCAAAAACCTGATGCCCCCACTTTAAAAAAGTGCCGGAAAAATAAGTCTTTCAACCACCTTTTTATTTTAATGAATATAGGCTTTCCCTTTCCTGGCCACAGCATGGCCCAAACCTGATGACCCCGAGATTTAAAAGTGCGGAAAATAGGGGTCTTTGAACCACATTTTATTTTAAAACTGGACATTGACTATCCCTGTCCAGTACCCAGCGACCCTAAACCTTTTTGCCCCACGATCACAAAGTGGCATATGCTATTTTGAAAGGACTGTCTTTGTATTTTTTTTGGTAATGACATTTGTTTACGAATTTATTTAGGGAAGTTTTATTTTTAGTTTTAGTTTTTCATTTTGCTTTTTTTAAAGTGTGATAACATAAAAACATACACCCCCCCCTGCAGTTTTTAAAGGTATTTTTTAAACGTGTAGAGTGTTAATTTCTGCAATCCCAAAAGTAAAAAAAATGCCCTAAAAACCCCCAAAAAACTTTTATTTGAAAAGCATTTGCCCTTTGAAGTGATTTAGCCAATCAATTAAATGGTTTCTTTTTCCCTCAAAACCTTTCTTCAGGATTGGGACAACCCCCCGGGAGAAAAGAGGGGACCCATGGGTGACTCCAGCCCCAGAAAATTTTAAGTCTCAAATTGTGAATTTTGTGCAAACCGGGAGCCCTTTTTGACACGCCTTAACCTACAGAAATCACCTTTTTCAAAATTGATTTTTTTGAGAAAATTTAAAGCTCTCCCGATTTCCCCCAAAGGTGAGAGCCGTTTGCCGTCAGCATCTTTAACCGGGGGTCCGCTGCCAGGGGGCCCAAATTAAATGGGGTTGGGGAGAGCCCCGGGAGCGTCTGTCATTATTAAAACGGAATCCAGCTGCCGGGCCCCGATTACAGTGGGGGGGTGAGAGCCCAGGGTGCGCTTTCATCTATTAAAACCCCAGGGTTCAGCTGCCAGGGCCCGGGGTTACAGTGGGTGCGGTGAGGCCCGGCTGGCGTCCGTCTCTATTTAACACGGGGAAAAAGCCCCTTTTGAGCAGCAACAAAAACTTTGTCTGAAGCAGATGCGGGGGAAACGGAAGTGTGAGGTAAGACCCCAGCCTTCCCCGGGACCAGCAAGACCTGGGTAGCGCTTGCCCCCCCTATGAGTGCGGACCCAATTGAGCTTCATTTGGAAATCGGGGGGGTTAACCTCCTGTTCCACCAGGTCCTTTTTCTTTGGGATTCTTTTTTCATTTACTACGTGCGGGGGAATTTGTTCTGTTCCTTGTTCTTGTCCCCTGCTCCCAAATCCATGTCCTCGAAAACCTACATCGGTAAGTCTTCCTTCCTCCCTTTTACAAATTTAAGGAATTTTTTTACCAGCTTTTTTTTAATGAAGTTTTTTGTACTTTAAACTAGAAAACAATTTTTAAAATAGGATGTAAATTATTATTTTTTATTATTATTATTATTATTTTTATTTTTTTGGAGGCCCTTGATTCCCGGCGCTGTAAATTTTAGGCGGGACATAAATAAATTTGGGCAAACAATTTCAAAATGAAATAAGGGCTACAAAATGGGAAAGGGAGAGAGGAACTGCCCGCGAGGGCTTACATTTACAGGGAAGGGGGGAAGGAAAGAAGGTGGGGGGGAATTTTGTGGGGGGAGCAGTGAAAACGGTTAAAGTGTTTTAAAGGCAATCCTGAAGAGGTAGGTTTTCAGGTTAATTTTAAAACCCGGGGAAGAAGGGGGGGGAGTCTAGGTGTTGGGGCAGTGGTACCAAAATGTGGGGAGCACGGAAGAAGTTTGGGAGGTTTTTGTGAGGGTGTAAAGGAGAGCAGGGATAAGGTTTTTTGTGAGGACGGAGGTTGCGTGAGGGGGGGTATTGAGAGGTTTTTGGAGGATATATGAAGGGGAGTTGTGGGGGCCTTTTATCAAAGTTGCTGTTGAACTGGATTCGCTGGGGGAAAGGGTAGCCAGTGAAGGGATTGGCAGGGGAAGGGGAGGGGAGACGAGGGGAGGTGAAATCAGACGGGGAGCAGGTTTTGGTGGGTTTGGGGGGAGAAAGGGTTTAGCTGGGAGGCCCCCAAAAGAAGAAGTTGCAGTTCGGGGGGGAGATGCGAGGGCGTGGGCAAGAATTTTTTGCTTTCAGAGTTAAGAAATGGCGGTTCAGGAAATATTATTTGGGGGAGGTGTAAGGAGAGGTGAGGGTTTGGATGTGGGTTTGAAGGACAGATTGGGTCAAAGGGTTTTCCGAAGGCAGGGACCTTTGGGGCGGTGAGGAGTGCGCCCTTGAAATGATAGGAGATCAGGGGGAGGGATAGAGTGGGACGGTGGGAAGAAAAAAAATTCAGTTTTTTCCAAATTTTTTTTTTTTGGGCGGGAGGGGCGAAGGAGGAAATGGAGGACAAACATAGGGATCGGGAGATCCCACCATTCTTTGTTTTCTTTTTAATTGTATTAAATGGGTTGTCTCAATACGGGTTGCTAGCTATGTTAAAGATCTTTCAAAACAAGTCATTTTTCAATTTTGTGTCCATTAACGTGTCCTCCTATTCTTGTTTCGACGCACCATCACCCTTGAGCCATTTGACAATTCTGAAGAACAAATGCTGTGAAACCACATTTTTTACAATAGGACCTGTAGTTTACTGCTTTTTACAGCAAAATGCCCCCAAAAAAATTTAAAACATGACCCGGCCACTTTGACAATTGTGAAGAAAAAGGA
>JAODAL010073014.1:0-14885 GCA_025379985.1 Phyllomedusa bahiana | reverse complement strand
TATGACCTGTGATTTTAAAGCTGAAGGGTCAATCTAATGCAGAGTGACCGCAAAAAAAAATTTAAAAACCCACTACCGGATTGCGTATTTTTTAAAAAAGGCCCAAAAAAACCCTTTAATAAAAAGGGGAAAAAAAGTGTTGTTTTGCCCCCTTGATGGTAACAATAAAAGCTCAATTCCCCCTGCAAGAAAACTGGCCCTTTTACCACCCTCTGCCCCAAGCAAAATAAAAAGTTATGACAGTCAGAATAGGACAACATAAAAAGCAATTTTTTTTTGCCCTTTTTTTTTTGTGTAAAAGTAATAAAAATAAAAAAATTATTTAAAATTTAAACCATTGCAATTGAAACCGCCCCCTTTTTGTAAAGTTATCACTTCTTTTACACTCACGGCGAACGCGAAAAATTTGGGAACCCCAAAAAAAACAATGGCGGAACGGGTTTTTTTTTCCCCCCAAATTTTCAGGGGGCCCTTTGTTTTAAAAAAAAACGATTGGAACCCTGTGGCCAAAAATGAAAAAAAACCCCCCCTAGATGAGCCCCATGGGGGTTTTAAATTCTAAAAGGGGGACTTTCTGGAAGATTACACCGGGTTTGGTTCTTTGGTGGCTTTGCAAATGCGACAGGGCCCCCCAAAATCTTGGTTTCTCCAAAAGCCAAATAGGCTCCCTCCCTTTTTACGCCCTGCCTTTCGCCCCAAAAAGCAGTTTACACCCCGGTAGGGGGATTGCCGAATTGGAAAAAAAAAATTTCTTTAAAAATTTTTTTTGGGGCCTTTTTTTTCCCGGATTCCTTTTAAATTTTGAAAAATTTTAAGTAAAATTGCAAATTGTTGGAAAAAAATAAAAATTTTTAAAATTTTTAAAAACCTAATGCTAAAACTAATTTTTTTGAATCACCCGTGGGTTGAATTTACTTAAATGCCCCCCTGGATATATACCTTAAAAGGGTTTTTTGTTTTTCCCAAAATGGGGGCTTTTTTAGGGGTTTTTTCATTTAAATTTTTGCACCTTAAAGGGGGTCATCAAAACCCGAAAAAGGCCCCTTTTAAATAAAATTTTTATTGAAAATGGACCCCCGGGCCAGTAGGGCTCCTCCCATTTTTGGGGTTTTTGGGTTTAGCCTTTTAAAATGCCTAGGGCCCCAAAATTGGGGTTCTCCAAAAGGCAGCCCGGGGGAATCGATATTACGTGTCATTTACCTAGTCAAATTTACGGTTTTTGCAGTGAAAAATAGATAAATTTGAAAGCGGGCTTCTGCTCCCTTTTGGGGCCCCTCTGGCGGCCCGCGAGGATTTGGAGGAAAAGGGGTATTTGGGCCCGGGGGGAGGAGTTGCCCCCTTTGGGGCCCGCCCCCTGGGGGTGGCCACCCCTAAAAAAAGGGGTTTTCGGGGGGAGGGGGTGTTGGTCTTTTCCCCGTTCCTGCCCCTGGGGTCTTGGTGGTACAAGGGGGGGGGGGGGCGGGTTGGAAAAAAGAAGTGAAAAAGCTGGGTGGCACCCCATCCCCCCGGGTTTTAACTCACGTTTCCCATTATGGAACTTGGGGTGTTGGCCCGTGGGGGATGGAAAGTCATTTAAAATTCTCTGCATGCTTGGAAAAGGTCCCCGGCTTTTGTATTTGTATTTGTGAATGTTTTTGTTTATTTATAGGTTTCCCTTTTAGACTACTTTGGATTGGGGGATACTTAGATTGGTAAACCTTGGATCTATTTTTTTTTCAATAAAACAGGGCTGTTGTCGGGGAGTGTTTATTTAAATAAGGTTTTTTTTGTGTGTAGTCTGTGTATTTTAATTCCTGTGTTAGTTCCGGAGGTATCTACTGGGGCTTGGGTGTCAGCCAGTAGTGGTTTTTGTCACCACAAGACTTACAAACCCCTGTCCACTTTTCCCTCTACCAAAATGCACCAGGAGTACTGGGAAGACCAGGTAACCATCAGAAGCGGACCTCTAATATGAAGGTCCGCTTCTGGGTCAGGAAAGGATAGTATCCAGGACCTTCACATTTGATAGTATGGGGCTGCAGCTGTTGGTTTTACTCTGGCTGGTAATGGAAATGTTTATTCCCAAAAAAATATTTTTTTTATTGAGAATCTAAACATAGGATCAACTGTAGTGATTACAGTAGTTGCCATTTTGGAATTCTTAAATGAATGAATGAATAAATGATTTAGCCTGCCAAGGTAAAAAATGACAAATGCAGTATGATACTAACAGGATGAAAAGATCCATGGATACTGAAAATTTCCCCCCCTAAAAATACCAGCCTGCAGCAACCCCAGAAGCAGGCCATCACAGTACACTGGGTACTGCAGTAATAGTGACATGTGGGTGGGGTCAGCCTTTTGGTTGCAAAAAAACCCCTGTGACTGACATTAAGCATGAGCGATAGTAGTAGAGAGGCGTCTGACAGATCCCGCATTACTAACACTGGAATTAAATGGGGGGTGGAGACACAAAAACTTTTATTAAAAAAAAAAACACTCCAGGCAACAGCCCTTTTTTCACCGCTTTGTTAAAGAAATCAATCCAGTGCTGGTCTGGCATGTTAAATAAAACATTAAAAATAATTACCCTACTAAACTCCATCCCCCTAACCCCCCCCAAAATCATGATTGCAACTGATCATCTGGGGGTGCAGGGTACAGAATTCAACCTGTACAATATGCTTCTGAGGGGTACAGACCACGCCGCAGCACAATCTCCCAGGGGGTTTCTCCTCTCCCTCCCAGGAAATTGTGCCTATAAGCTGTGCTCTGTATCTCCCCTCTCCCACCATTGTGTTATGTATTTTAGTTACCTACACAAAATAAAACTCTCACCTATCATCCCATAAACCCTCTACTACCTTCACTAATACCCCATAACCCCTCACCTCCCAACTATTACTCCCCTTCACCTAACACCCTTATTCTCACCACCTTCATCTTACCTCTTAGCCCCTCACCTTCACCTATCAGCACCCCAACTATCATCTCATAAACTCCTCCCACATATCACCCCAAAGCCCACACACCTCCACATATAACTCACTTCCACCTCCACCTATCACCTCATAACATTCTCACCTCCACCTATTACCCCATAACCTCCAAGTTGAGTTGTACAGAAGGGGGAACACAAGTAGGAAAGTGCTGGAAAAATTAGAATTCTAAGATTTTTTTTTATGGTAAATTCTGCAGGGAGTCCCTGGATGTAACTGCACTGTAATCACTTATATGTCTACATAGCCTGTGTACACTGGTATCAACCACTATAAGGTCACTGAATAGGGCACAGTTTGGTGGCATCTCCTAGTTTTCCTAGATGCTAAATAGGTTATCCAGTGTCCAGGAAAGCTGAAGGATGCCAAACCACTCAATTAGCTTTCTTCCAGAGCCATTACACAGATGGGTGTAGTAAGTGTTGCCTTTTGTAAGGAGGCATGGCTTGTTACAAAAAGGGCATGCAGCTTCAGAACTCTCCCTGAAGCCAACTTTCAAAAAGTATCTAAGCAGCTTCCTGCTCGACTAGCTCTTTCTATTCCTAGCCTTCTCGCTCGGGCACCCTCTTCCTGTAGCTTTCAATAGTTTTACATTTTCTTTAGGTCCACCCTGTGTGGCCTCTAATAGGATAAGTTTTGCAGTTTTCTATATTGACTGTCCTGCATCTCTAACTTGATACTTCTCCATCTCTTCGAGCTATTCCAGCGATTTTTGTGGACTGCTACAAACAGAACAGAATATCTATCCACAAATTGACTTTACTAGGGCCCACAACTATTTGTAAGCTTAAGAATATAACTGCATTATTGATAATTTCCTACTAAATTTATTAAATATCATTACAAATCAAAATTAAATAGATACATTTTAACTACCCAATGTAAATAACTTTTCATAAAATTGTATTTACTAAATTATAATATCCTATCTTTTCATCTATCAACATTGTGTATTTTATTTTTTTCCAAAATTTCAATTTTTTGAAAATTTTTTTTTTTATTTTTAAAAACCCACGAAAAAAAATTTTAAAACCTTAAACCAAATTATTTGTCCCTGGGTGAGTCAGCGGTTTAAAATTTTAAAATTTTAATGGTTTTCCCCGAAAAATTTAAAAATGCTTATAAAAATTTATTAAAATGAGCCAAAAGTAGTAGTCCCCTTTCTGCCTGTTTTTGCCAAATCAAAAAACTAGGGAAATCTCTAAGGCCAAATTAGAAAATAAAGATTCCTTAAAATTTTTTTTTTTTATAAGTTTAAGTTTTCCCAAAAGGATTTAAAAAAAAAACCCCCTCCCCAAAAAAATTTGAAATTTTAAAATTTCATTTTTTAAGTAAAATTGGGTAAAAAAACTTCTTAAAGCTGTTTTGGAATACTTTTTAAAAGGGGTTAAATTTAGAGCCCTTTTTTTTTTTTTCCTCCTTTCCCCAAAAGTAATTTTTACTTTTTGTCCTAAATATAAGGGCTTTTTTTTGTTGGATCATTATTTATCCCCTAAATTTCGAAGAATAATTAAAACAGCGGGGAATGGGATGTTTATTTTTTTTGGGATATTTGTCTTTTTTTGAAATTTAAAGTAAAATTGAATTTTTCTTTTTTTCCCCCAAAAAAGAACCCCAAAAAAAACCCTCTGCCAATTTTTTTTCAACTTAAAAAAAAGGCCCCCGAAAAAAACCTGGAATCATTGTAATTCCCCAAAAATTTTTAACTTTTAAAGAACATACAGGTTTTTCCCCCCATTTACTTGTCGGAGGCAAAAAATGGTGCTATTTAAAGGAAATGTATTGTAGACATGAGGTTTGGGGGGCCAATGATTCAAAAAAAAAATGGAAGCCCCAAAAAGAAATTCCCCATGGAATTCGGGGTTTGGGAGCGTGATGATTTTTCCCTAAAGTTGATGCATTTAAAGGGAAAAATGTTGACATGGAAAAGGTCAAAAAAATTTTCTTGTGGAATTTCGAGTTTGCTGGTTATGGATGTTTGTGTAACAAGACTACACATATTATAATGTTGATTTTTTTTGTTCAACACAAAAGGGATTAAAGTATGAAAATTCCAGGTCTAAAAGTCACTTTGTTGCCCTAGCAACCAATCGGCCCCCTTTTTCATTTTTCCAGACCCTTATATGAAATAAAGGGGATTGTTGGTTGTATGGGCAAAAAAGTGAGTTTTAGACCAAAAAAAGGGGCCCCTAATTGTGAATTTTTGTTTTTTAAAAATTGTATTTTGTTCATGGAAAAATAAGACATCCCCTAAAAATAAGACCTAGCGCGTATTTAGGAACAAAAAATAATATAAGACACTGTCTTATTTTCGGGGAAACAGGGGTAGCTTTTTCTACATGGGATGAAACAACTCCAATTGTAGTTAAAGGGGTTTAAAAAGTGTGGGGGTTCGGGCATGAGCAGATATAAACATTGAAGATTTTACAGTGCTTGCGGGCGTGGGGGCTGATTGGGGGGGTGAGATTGTAAAATTTTTTGGGGCCTTATCCTGAGGGCAGGTCAGCAATTTGTAAGGTTGGATAACCACTTTAATTAAATAAGTTTACATGTTGGGAAGTGCAACAAATCTGGTCACTTGCACAGTGCCATCTCACTGGCCCCCTTTTATGAAAAAAATTGGGCAGAAGTGAGTGTTGTCCAACAGCAAATTATCCTGTAAACATGATTTTTTTAAAAAATTATTACCTATACAACGTTTAAATGTATTTTTTAAAATTTATTCTTTGGATTGTTTTTAAATGTCTTAAAACCCCCTTGTTTATTAAAACCTGAAATTTTTTGTATTGCATTTTGGCTCGGGCCCTGAATAAAATTTGAAAATGTTTGACGTTAAAACCTTTTTAGTATGTAGCAGCAAGAGTCCATAATGTTGAAAATTCATAAGTTTTTTAGAGATTTTTACCTTGGAAATCACTCAGTGTACTTATTGCCCCAGGGGGGGGAAAAAGCCCCATAAAAAATTTGAATATTTGTATGGCCACAAAAAACTACGTTTTAGAAACAGAAGATGGTTTAAAAAGGACTGTTTTCAACATGGAGCCCCTATTATGTTGAGTCAAACCCATTAAAGAAAATGGTTGTTTGGGAACAAGCTTTACGTTTTTTCCGAAGGAGGAACCACATTTTTTGTGCGTTCGGTAAAAGTTTGGGTTCGGACGGTTAGGTGCCTTTTTCAGTGCTTTCGTTTTGGCGACCAGCCATTTCAGTTCAGGCACAGGGGGGGGGGTGTGGGGGGTCAAAAAAACACCACCAGTGAGAGTTTTGGGATTCATTGGCTGTTTAAAAATTACTAAGTTTATGGTTGTCATGTTTTTCCTGTTGAACATTTCCACCTTACTCTCTGTAGTGAACACACTGACCCCTGTGTTGCTGTTTGCCAGAGGAAAAATTCCTTTAATGAAATTTAAAAACCGGGAAAAAGTGCTGGTGAGATTATGGGGGTGGGGGGGGGGGGGGCGTAGTTTAGGGAATTATAAAAAAAAATATTTGGAGTTAGGTAGTTTTTTATGTATTCCATAAAAAAAAATTGTTTATAATCCTTTTGCCCATGGGAAAGTATAGGCATTTAAAAACACTGTTTTATTTGCTGTCTTTGGGTACTTTTCAAATGATGTGAACAAATTTTGACTTTTTTTTTTTTCCTATTTGTCCTTTTAAAAAAAATTTTTTTTAAAACGTTTTAATTTCTTTTGCTAATTTTCGGTGTCCAAAAGGGCATTTTTGATGTTTTAAGTCATGCTGCTATAAAAAACAGGATAGTCATGTCCATTCCCAAAATTTGTTTCAAATTATATTTCTTCTTTTCTAATTTTATTGTGAGTGTCCATAAAGTCATTTTTGTGGTTTTGTGGTCGGCACTGTAAAAGATACAGTTGTAAAAGGTTTTATTGAAAAAAAGCTTGTTCCTACTCATTTTTTTGTAATTTTATTCTGAGTTCCTAGGGTTTTTTTTTTGGTTTTGGGTCAGGGGTATGTAAAAAGGGGTGCGGAGGGGGCGGGAAGGGGGGGGGGGGCAATAGGGCAGTACTCCTGTCAGTGGCCCTAATCAAAAGGGCCAGTGTATGTTAAAATAGGAACTAGTAAAGGGGGGTTCCCCTTTGATTTAGTTTCATGGGCCCCGAAAAAGGTTAATAGATGATCGGCGGCTCTTTGCCTACCCCTGACCCCCCCTAAACGGGATGCCAGCTGAAAATCCTGTTCCCCTTGGGGTGTTCTTGCTGCCACCACATATATGACTTTTCTTGGGTTGGTGAAAAAAATGTAGGGGGCTCCTGACAGTTACCATGTGCCATTTTTCCCGTGTTTTTATGTGTCAAAGGGCCCCCCTGGCAGCTGCTGGCTGACTTCCTATAGCTACATGTCCTCATCTTTTCAGTAGCCGTTTAAAAAAAAATGAAAATTTTAGCCCGTGAATTTTTTTTTTGTGCTCTTTGAGCCAAATGTCTTCATAAGTTTTTTCCAGTATCCATTTTACTGTTATGGAGCTAATTGCAGTTCCTACTGTATGGGTATAAAAAATTTAAACCCGAACATTTTTCCCCTTGACTTTAAAAGGGTTTTTATTCGGTTTCTCAAAATTCGAGGTTTTTGAACTCAAAACTTTTTTGGATTCGCTCCTAGTTGCTGTTGCTCATTGATGTGTATTTTCTGGGTGAGTAGTTGGCTTGTAGTTCAGTAGTTCTGGGTGTGTCATTTTATATATAAATTTTTCTTTAACACCTAAAACAAATTTATCCCAAAAAAATATAACGGGTGTGTTAAAATAAATTATGGGTAAAATCTGTAGTATATTGATCATACCATAGTAATTATTATCCTATTCCATAATTCTTTAAATAGAAATTCTTTAAATAAGCACTAGGTACATAGTTTTATTTACTTATTTGTATTCTTAGTACATAGACACAAAATGGTAGAAGGCTGCAGTGTTGAGCTAATCAGGAGGCCAACTATAATTCAAAGAGGCTTGTCTTTCTAAAACTACCCCTTTGATATAGAAATAGTGAATGACTGGGAAGTTGTTGGGGGGTGGGATACGGCCTTAAAATTCCCCGGGGCAATGATAAGTTTTGGTAATTTAAAACCCTTTTTTCATCTAGGGGCAAAAATTCATTTATAGCCTTTTTGTGAGCCAGTTAGCATCTGCCTGTGCCCCAAAATTCCTTACTTTCACATTAAACAGATTGATAGGTATGCACACACTTTGTATAGTTTTCTAGAATCCTTTTTTTAGCACTTCAATTAGCTACAAGCAAAAATGGTTATTACCCCTGTTTAGGTTGCCCGAATGACTCTTTTTTAAGGGTCCCGGTATACAACACCCATCAAAGGGCTTTATATGTGAAGTACACAGAAGGTAATCTATTTTTTTAAAATGCCCATGTGGGACAGCCTATGTTGGCCAAACTGCATGTAGGATAAAAAAATTGGGGAAGTAAAACCCCATTGCGTTTTGCATGTTTTTAAAAAAAGGAAAAAGGGGTAGCGATTGCGATGAGCTCTTATCTGTCAAAAACTAAGTATGGAGAAAGCACAATTGCACGGCACTTCTTCAATGTACACCACCGATGGTGTGTGTTAGAAGAGGTGTCTGACACAAAGGTACTGCATTGGAGACACGGCTGCTTCATAGATTGGCTTCAGTGGGCCTAAACGAGATGTTTATTGAGGTTTTCTTAAGGCCCCCTTTCAACCCGGTTTTTTTCAGAAATTTTAAAAGGATTTCCAAAAATTAAAAAAAAACTTCTTAAAAATTGAAATTTAAAATGTTAAAAAAGGGGGAAAAAAAATATTTTTAAATGATTTTAAGGGATTTCCCATCTCCATCTTGTAGGTTTTGGGGAAATTTGTAAATAATTACTTAATTTTTTTCGTGGATTCCGTCTATCCCGGGGGCAATCTGGAACGGAAAAACGCGTCGTTGTGAACAAAAGCGTATTTTTTTTAAATAATTTGAAAAAGGGCTGTAAATTTATTTGGGAAAATTTCCCCAGACATCTCAAATAGTCCAAAATAGCGGGAAATAAGCCTGTAAAGGGCCTAATTGTAAACTTTTTTAAACAGTTTTTTGAATTTATCATTTTGTCAATTGTTTTTTTAAAAAATTTTTTCTTTTGGTTGCAAAAATGTGTGCAGCTGCCTGTTGGGCCGCTTCCAAAATGATTTTATTCAGTACTCAAAAATTGGATAATTTTTAACAATGGTTACAAATAAAGTGGAAATAATTTACTTTTAAAACAATGTATCTGCACTTTTGAATGTGAAGTCCTTATTTTAGCACTACAGTGGGTCAAGTTATCACATACATTGCTAAGAATATGCTGTGTAAATGGAAATGTAATTAAAACATCTACTTTTTATTCAAAATGTAAATGTATTTAAAGAACTAATACAGATTCATTAAATCATGGCTGCTTTATTCTAGAACCAGCATTACTCCAGTTCGTTTACTGATTGGGCCTATTCCTGAACAGGCGTTTTCATATATATATATATATTTTGGAATGGCACATGCAGGTTTTAATGCTGTAACACTTCCCCACACTCAATTATTCTACTAATTGTTTCTCTTTTATCCCAAGATTCATTAGCCTTCATTTTAATGTCATTTTTCTTTATTTTTTAATAATTTTATGGAAAACGGTTAGAAATAAAACAAGCCACTTAGTAAAAAGTGGCACTAAAATTTGGTTATTAGTCATTTTAACACTTTTGTTATGGACAGTTTAAAATAGATGATTTACAGTTTTCGCATCAGGAGCGTGGTAAGAGTTGTGTTAAATAACTTTTTTTTCTCACTTGAACTGGGGCTGACAAAGTAGATCCAGCTAAAAGGGTAATACAGCCACCAACACTGGCTGCAGGGCTGATTTGGGTCTGCTAATAGCCAGCAGCATCTGCAGTTTCCTGATCTCAGTGATTCCATAACCAACATGGGGAGGAGCAGGAAGCCTAAAAGCTTCCAGTTAAATTCTATATATTCAGTACTACTTGAGTGCAGTGTATACAGCAATTGAGAAGACTTGGACAGTAATAAACAATAACTGCCCTCTCACTAGAGAGTCCAACTGATCGTGACAACTGAAACTCCACCACTGCAACTGTGTGATTACTGTGCAGCTACAAACTCTATAAGTTTGGGCTGTCAGCATTTCACACTACAAGGATGTTTTCAAGTCGGTAATTTTTAACACGCACATGATGATCCCTTTAAACTGATTCGTCTCATAGGGTAAGGATTTACTAATGCTTATTAAAGAAATTTGTGGAGACTTATTTTTAAACAGTGTTCCATGGGGAAAAAGTCTGCAAATTTGTATGCAAATAAATCTCATACCAACCAAAACCAGAGCCTCCTCCAAAAGAAACAATCACTTGTCTTTAGACAGTTCTTTTGAGGTTCTTTTGCTTAATCAGAACCTAGTTAATTTAAGCAAGGTCATTCTCTTATTTCTGGAGAAGAGCGAATTATGCTGTTCAATCAACCAGGAAATCCACAATGAAATCCACATATTATGTGCGGGTTTCATTGCAGATTTTGGTACAGATTCTTAGGCTGCTCCAACATCTTAATGTGTTTTTACATACTGTTTCTATTTCCACCACAGATTTGACTTTTTGAGCTGTAAGTGAATGAGGTTTGCTTAAACCATATCCACTTAAATTGTATGAACTATTTTGAATGTGTGCACTGGACCTTACCCTGTAGTAGAAACGATAAAGTCAATATTGATCAACAAGATTCATTGCTTAATGACCCCAACATACTCAATATACTGCAGAAAAAGCCATATACAATGTTGTTTTTTATCATATTTCTACTTTCCCATGACTTTTCTTAACATGCACTTTCACAGCCAGCTTTAGAATCACATGTGCTGTTCAAGCTGTGGGCTGGTCAATAGCAGTGATTGACACATCTGCTCTGATGTTTCTAGCTATTCCTGTTACACTATGAATTTCTTGCACTTATGTCAGTGTATCACATAGACTGCAAAGCTAGAAAAAGGCTTTACTTCGCTAAATGAGAAGCTTTCAAAGTACATAGCTAAAGATAAGACTTTGCAGGAGATGACTCACCATAAACGTACTGAAAGACTGATGGCAGCTTAGAGTAATGAGAGGTAAGAGAGCAGGGAGAGATGGTCATAGCCAGAGAAACTTGTGTGCTCTTAGAGAAGATAGACTCTCCTGACCAAAGAAAATCAACAAAGCAATGTATTTAGAAAAAGTGCTTGATTACATGTTAATCATTGTAGTGAGAAAACCCCTTGAATACTAAATGAGGTTAATTTTAGGTATGGTTTTGAAGCAATAGCAGGTCAGCAGTCATGCTACACCTCAAGAGCCTTTCCCCCAAGTATTACATTCTATAATGAACTTGGGTTTTATGTACGATAATCAGCTGAAAAAGACTTTATCAAAGTTAATCTACAGATTTATTTTCCCCCTAAGGCGAGAAAAACTGGCTTTTGCCTTTCTCTGGATCAGCATTACAAAAGAACACGGTGATCTGGATGCATTTGGATTTTGTTAAGCCTTATAAAACTATATAAAGTAAAAATAATTTTTACTTCATGATCTACATTCATACAAGCAACAGGCAAAAATGATTGAATCTCCTAGTTAGAATATGTTTCTCCAGCTGGTGTACATTGTATCAAATTTACAGATCTAACATAACAATATTTGTTCACTGAATGTTAAGAAACAAAACTATGGAATCCCCAAGAAAACACCTATTAGTACTTTGTTGATCCTCCTTGGTTTTTAAGCAGTTTGTAAAAACTGCATTTTTTTAAAACCCAAAGATATGTGTCTGTTGGGGGAGAACTAGCTCCCCCAAACCCCCCGACCCCATTGAGTGACAAATTTTTTTTTACTGTGCCTTAGGTTTTGTTGATCCCCTTCTAGTGCCCTCCTTTAATGTAAAAAAATTTTTTGTTAAGGAAAGGGTTTTTATTGCAATGTATTTTACAGCTCTATTTGTAAATCAAAACCAGAAAGAATAGCATCCATTATTGGGGAGAGGCGCCATGTCAGTGTGTGAGGATGTGAAGATCGCCTTTTGCACATCACTGAGCATTTACATGTAACAAAGGCATTGTGGGAAAAGAGCTGAACACTCTAGTGCCTTCAATTGGATGTAGCCATCCTCAATATGCTTGTGACTTGCCAAGTCACGAGGCTCATGATGAGGGGCAATCCCTGAAATAGCTGTATGCAGATGAGCAATACTGGCGTGGCATGAATCCTTTTCGCTTTTCAAGACTTGGGGAATCACAAGTGAATTGAGGATGACTACATCTAATAGAGGGCACTAGAACGCTCAGCTCTCTTCACATAATGCCTTTGGTATAAGCCAAAACCGGAAATGAAACCTAGAGAAAGAGCGAGAGTATAATGGAAAGACTTCTACCTCTCTTGGATTTGGAACCCATTACTGGTTTTTGCTTAGAAACACTGCTGTGTAAACCTAGTCTAAAGATATGTTCATACTGCGTTTTTTAGATGTGTGTTTGAATCCGTTTTTTGGACTCAAACACACATCTAACAATGTAGGGTGTGATTTACATTAATTTCAATGTAAAACACATATCCGCGTTCAGACGAGTGATCGCCGATGCGTGTTTTACATGCGTCTTTCTGATGTGTCTTTAGGATCCGTTCAAAGAATTGACATGTCAATTCTTGATCTGTTTTACTCAGCAGACACCCTATTTAAAACTATAGGGTGCATTTCTGCTGCCCAAAAATGCATCCGAACACGCACCACACCTTAGGTACGTCTTTGGATACGTTTTACACATCGCTTTCCAATCCATTTTTCGGATTGAAAAAAAGATTGAAAAACGCTGTGTGAACATACCCTAAAGGTAAAATCCCAGACTGCAGCTAATGCACGTGGACAAAACCATGGCCACATGTGGTAGACAGTTTTTTTAAGGTAAAACTGTAGTGTCAACAGTACAATTGTGCAAGCAATGGTCACCACATCTGGTCATGGTGTAATCTGCATGTAGCTACTGGAGTGTAGGACCATATACTAACTACTCAGAATTGCAGCTGTGCCCTATCAATTTATTTTTGTCACAATAGGTTTACAAATGTATCGGCAGTCATCCCCTAAACCAGTGTTTCTCAACTCCAGTCCTCAGGACCCACCAACAGGTCACGTTGTCAGGATCTCCCACAGAATGCACTGACAGTAATTACATCACCTGTGCAATGCTTAGGAAAGCCAGAAAACATGACCTGTTGGTGGGTCCTGAGGACTGGAGTTGAGAAACACTGCCCTAAACAGTACTTTTCAGTAACCTAGTCAAGGTAGAGTTTAGGGTGTTTGTATGTCTTAATGGTGTTTTTCTTGTAAAATGACTTATCTGTATTTGGATTTTACATGCAATTTAACTGTAACCACTAAAATTTACAAAGGTGATGTACGTGTGACTATAGCTAGGCTTACTGGTTGCACAGGGCACATCATTTTTTACAACTGATTCTGATGCCATTAGCCCTAATACTTTGCACATTTATCCTACATAGGGTGCCCAAAGCTAATGAAAAGCAGATGCACAGAATGCTACTACAGTGCTTAGTTTACTGATTGTGTGTGGCATTGATATTGTTGTAGGAAACTGACTTGTGCCCAAATAACACTACCAGAGAATAACTCATAGGGCTCTTTTTCCCCCCAAAAAATGTCAGAAGAACAGTGGAGTTTGTGTACAGCTTTTAACCTTATTTGAAGTGTTATGACAATGATGCTTTAAAGATGTTACACCGTCATATTTTGGCTTGATTTACAATGCTAAATGTGTGCTACACCATAGTATATCTATTGTACCTATGTCCGATTATCATCATTATTGGTAACCCGAAATAAAACTCAACATGATCTCCTTTGTGGTGTGATTGTGGTTCATCTCTGCCTCTGGATTCAAAACAATTTTACATCATTCTCAGCAGGGAATCAGTCATAGCATTTTTATCTGCCAGGATTATTCAGTGATGCATCTATTTCTGAAGATGTGATTTTAGACCTTTATCATTAGCATGGAGACGATCACTAAAATGTCAGCATGGAGTCGCCAGTTAATTGATTTGTTTAACATTGCCAGCTGCTGCTCCATTTCCTTTTATTTCATTATATTGTAGCAGACTGAAATATTCCTGTGTTTTTTTAGAAAGGCAACCAGAGGCAGCAGTGTTAAAGCTGGACTGCTTGCAATAAATCACTTATATAGTTACATTGCAGCACAACTCTTTATATTTTGTAATACCGCAGTTTTAACCCCTTACCGCCGGAGCCAGTTTTGGCCTCTCTGACAGAGCCCTATTTTTGAAATCTGTCATGTGTCACTTTATGTGAGAATAACTTTTTGACACTTTAACCTATCCATGTGATTCAGAGATTGTTTTCTCGTGACACATTGTGCTTTAAGATAGTAAGAAATTTTGGTCCAAAAAATGCTTGTTTATTTGTGAAAAATATTAAAAAATCGTGAAAAATTTGAAAAATTTCCAATTTAAACTTCAAAATTTTCTGCATGTAAGACAGATAGTTATTCCACTCAAAATAGTTTATAACTAGCATCTACCATATGTCTACTGTAGGTTGGCCTAATTTTTTTAAATGTCTTTATTTTTTTTTTACACATTAGGGGCTTAGAAATTTAGTAGTAATTTTCAAATTTTCAACAAAATTTGCAAGACACATTTTTTAGGGACCAGTCCAGTTTAACGTGACTTTGATTGACCTGTATGTTAGATACCCCATAAATGACCTCATCTAAGAAACTACAAACCCCCTTTAAAATATTCAAACTGCATTTAGGAAATTTATTAACCCATTAGGTGTTTCACAGGAATTAAAGCAAAGTGGGAAATGAAATTTCAAAATTT
>JAODAL010073013.1:0-14885 GCA_025379985.1 Phyllomedusa bahiana | reverse complement strand
AGGGTGATAGTTTTACACATCCCGTAGTGGTAAACAATATTGGATTAAAAATAGATATACGTGTCGATCTTCATGTCATCTACATGATACAGTGTCCATGTAATTTGATCTATATTGGTGAGACTACAATGGAAATTAGACAACGGATTAACAAACATAAAAGTACAATTAATAATAATAATAATAATAATCTTTATTTATATAGCGCCAACAAATTTCGAAAGCATTTTACAATGTAAGGTAAAATTACAGACAAAAGACAGGACATTACACAGGGGAAAGCTAACTTAAAGGTGAGACACAAGGTGTGAGGGCCCTGCTCGCAAGAGCTTACAATCTAAGAGGGTGCCTGGGGGAAACAAAGGGGAAAAGGGTGCTAAATTTAACAATGGCCCACCCTGTTTATAAATATGGGGGGGTTTACATAAAAATGTGGTGAACCTGCCCCCAAATGACAGTACATCTATATACAGATAATGACTGGTGATTGCCCTAGTGTAGGGAGTGACAGAAATGTGTGTGATAGAAGGTATGGGTTAGCAATTAGTGGTTTTGGTAGGCCTGTCTGAGAAAATGTGTTTTCAGGACACTCTTAAAACTGCGAAGGCTGGGATTGTGCCTGATGGTACGTGGTAGGATGTTCCAGATAATGGGTGCAGCATGTGCAAAATCTTGAAGACGAGCATGGGAGGTTCGGATGATTGTAGTCTGTAGTTTGTTGTCCGTAGCTGAGCGGAGAGGGCGGGCAGGGTGGTAGACAGAGATGAGGGAGGAGATGTATGGGGGTGCAGCGTGTGGAGAGTTTATGGGTGAGGAATGAGAGTTTAGCTGTATTCTGTACTATGGGCAACCAGTGCAGCAAGTGACACAGGTAGAGGCACCCAGTATAGTGGCTGGAAAGAAGACAAGCCTGGCTGTAAATTTCAGAATAGACTGGAGAGGGGAGAGTTTATAGAGAGGGAGACCGATAAGAAAGGAGTTACAGTAGTTAAAGACGAGGATGAATAAAGCAAACAATGAGTTTGAGTTGTTTCCACAGTGAGAAAAGGACGGATTCTGAGATGTTCTTAAAGGTGCAAGTGACGGGAAAGCGGGCAAGGGATTGGATAAGGGGGTGGAAGGACAATCAGAGTCTAGAATAACCCCAAGACAGCGGGCCTGCTGCCTAGGTGTTACAGTGATGCCACACACTGAGAGGGAAATAGCAGATGGGGGTCGGTTAGTAGATGGGGGAAAAACAAGAAGTTCAGTTTTGGTGAGGTTTAGTTGCAGATAGAGAGAGGACATGATGTCAGAGGACAGCGGACAGACGTCACTGGTGTTTTGAAAGCAGGGCAGGAGTTGGGGTTTCTCGGAAGGGTGTATAATTGAGTGTCATCACGTAGAGATTGTACTGGAAGCCAAATGTAATGTTGGTTTTGGCCAATGGGGGTGTATAGATTGAGAAGAGGAGTGGACAAGAACTGACCCCTGAGGGCCCCAAGGGCAAAGAGCAGAGGAGAGGAAGTAGAAACCTGCAAATGAGACACTGAAGAAGCGGTCAGAGAGGTAGGAAGAGGACCAAACGAGAGCAGTGTCCTGGATGACATGGTGCTGACAGGGGTGAGGAGAAGATGGTGATCAACAGTGCAAATGCTGCAGAGAGATCCAGAAAACCAACAACGAGTATTTGCCCTGAGATTTAGCAGTGTGGAGATCGTTAGAGACTTTAACTAGAGCAGTTTCTGTGGAGTGTAGGGTCGCGGAAACCTGATTGTAGAAGATCCAGAAAAGAGTTAGTAAGAGATAGCGGTTTTAGGCGAGAGTAGACCAAGCGTTCCAGGAGCTTAGAGATAAAGGGAAGGTTAGAGACTGGTCGGTAGTTGGCCCAGCACAGGATGGGTCCAGGAGGGTTTTTTTTTAGTAGGGGAGTTAAGTAGCCTGTTTAAGGAGGATGGGAAGATCCAGGGGAGAGAGAGAGGTTACAGATTGCAGAAAGGTGAGAGAGTAGCGGGAGAATAGACTGGAGAAGGGGGTGGAGGGGAATGGGGTCGCTAGAGCAGGTGGTTGGGGCGAGCAGACAGGGGAACCCTGGATACTCCCTTCTTCTGTCTGGTCAAGAGCTGAGAACACACTAGAGGATGTGCAGGGAGGGACAGGATGGGTTCTGCTTGGGGTTTTGTGATGAATGTTATGCGGGATACTGTCAATTTTGTCTTTGAAGTGAGGGGGCCAAGGTCCTCAGCACAGAGGTCAGAGACCAGGGCCTGAGCTTTGGGCCTGAGAAGGGGGTGGATGGTGTCAAACAGGCGTTTTGGGTTGTTGTGTAAGGTTGAGATGGGGGAAAGGTGAAACATTTTTGTTTGGTGCTGTGAAGGGCAGTGTGATAATCCTGGGCATAAATTTTTGAAAGTGGAGAAAGTCTGCAGGTAGCTTTAAACTTTCTCCACGACGCTCAGCGCCCTGGAGCATCTTTGCAGAACCGAGTCTGAGGCGTGTGGCCAAAGGGCTGTGGGCGTCTGACTCGGGTGGTGCGGTGTGTGAGTGGTGCCTATATGTCCAGGGGGGTTTTTGAGAGTTTCGTTGTAATGTTTGACAGCCAGGTCAGGACAGGAGAGGGAGGAGATTGGGGGGGGCATTTGGGGACTGTATGGTGTCTGTGAGTTCCGGGGTGTTAATGGAGCGGACATTTCTGAATGGGTGAAGGGCAGGTGTTCCAGAGAAGGCTGAGAATTGATAGTAAAAGAGAAAAGGGTTATGATCAGAAGTAGACTAAGGAGAATTAGTGGGGGTTAGAAATTGATGAGAGACGACAGAAGACCAATCAAGAGAGTTCCATCCTTGTGGGTGGGAGAGTCTGTAAACTGCAAGGGGCCAAGAGAAGAGGTCATGAAAGAAAGAGAAGGCAGAAGGAGACAGGGGTCTTAAATTTGGGGATGTTGAAATCACCCATGATGAAAGTGGCATTTCAGAAGAGAGGAAAAGGGGAGCCAGGCAGCGAAATTTTTCCAGAAACTGGCGGGGTGAGCCGGGGGGTCTGTACACAACTGCGACTCTGATGGAAAATGGCGAAAGAGTCTAATATGTGGAAACTTCAAAGGAGGGGAAAGTGAGGAAAGGTTGCGGAGAATGACCTGGTAAGTGCAGTTTTGGAGAGAGAAGTATGCCGACTCCTCCACCCGGCCTTTTTCTCGGGTCGGGGGGGTTGTGGGTGAAGTGTAGGCCCCCATAGGTGAGAGGGGCAAAGGAAGCGGTGTTAGAGTGCTGGAGCCATGTTTCTGTGAGGGCCAGCAGGTTGAGGGAATGGAAAGAAACAAGTCATGAAAAACCCGGGAGTTTGTTGCCAACAGATCGGGCGTTTCCACAGGGCACAAATTTTAAAAAGGGGCAGGAAAGACATACAGCGAAAAGCGAGCAGGTTTAGCAGGTTTCTATGGAAGGAGGCGGAGGAGGAGGAAGTGGATGAGCAGTAAAGAAAGGAGGGCCGGGGTTAGGAGACATGTCACCTGTAGCGAGAAGCAGGAGAATGAAAAGCGACAGCAGATGTTTAAGTGATGAGTATGAGCGCCGCTTGTGCAGCACTATGCAAGCAGGCGATTTTGGGTGGTTAAAAAGGGAGAACAGTGTGTGGGATGTATACATGGGTGAGGGGAGGATAGAGGCGCTGATATGGATAGAACTGTCAGGGGTGAAACTGGATGTACAGTAGAAGGGAGATGGCTGCAAGGTAGATAGCATTAGTGAGCATGGGAATGAGTTGTGGAAAACTAAAGTATGTAGGAAGGCACAAGGTGCTGTTATTGGGCGACTTATGTGTCACCATCTGCCTAAGATCGTGAAATAAAGCCCCGTTATTCTGTGTCAGCGGCAATAGGCCACTGACACGGGTTTGTATGTGTTTGTATTGCAGTAATGCCGTGATCCGGGGCGGGCTTATTGGAGCAGTCTGTAGAGTTTGGGGGGGACGGGCTGCTCCCACATCCATCCTGGGGCCCACCAGCCCTATATAAGCCAGCAGGCTCAGGTGAGAGGGGTGTGGTTCCATTCCGGTCAAACACTGCTCAGTGGAGTGAGCAGTAGTGAGAGAGCCAGAGCTGGACGTGCAACCCCTGAGAGTACTGCAGAGACCTGCACACGGGTTATTAACCCCGGGAACCGCTGTACGTAAACGTACCGATAACACGGGCTATAAGTTCTGTTTGTTTTGGCTGAAGCAAGCCCTGCTATTTTATGTTTCTGGACTTTGTGACTGTTAAAATAAATCCTGCAGTGTTGCACGTTTAAGGACTGCCTCCGTTTCAGCTGATTTCCCACAATTGGTGTCTCGGATGCAGGCAACATCCTGGTGTAAGAGGCTGCATGTCCTGGATTAGCGGCTACTACTCTTAAAAACCAAAACAGGCGAAATGGAGAGGCTGCTGAAGCACCTGGTGCAGCTGAGCGCTCAACAGCAACAGGGCCATGCTGAGCCGTGCGGTCACAGCAGGAAACCAACCACTTCCTGATTAGGCAGATGGCCATCATGGAGGAAACGATCGGGGGAAGGAGGCCCAGCTACACCCCGTCAGGAGGACGGACAGCAGGCGCGGAAGAGGGGAACGAGACGCCCTGCAGAAGATGACCCCAGAAGACGACGTGGAAACCTTCCCTTACCGTTTTGAGCGGTTGCTGAAATGGGAGAGACCCACAGCTCCGCAAATGGGCAGAGGTCCTGGCCCCGTTTCTCACTGGCGAGCCTCAAAAAGCTTACTATGACTTATCTCTGCAGGATGCCAGGGGAAAACCCTCGACTCACGTCGGAGATTCTGGCATGCCTGGGTGTGACGGTCACAGTCCGGGCACAAAAGTTGCATCTCTGGGGATACAGGAGGACCGGCCCCCAAGGCCCAAATGTTTGATCTCCCGCACCTCGTCCAGAAATGGCTGCAACCGAAGGTGGTTCCCCAGCCCCAATGGTGAGAGGGTTTATGATGGACCCCTTTGTTTCACGCTCTTCCCAAAACAGTTTCAATGCTGGGGGGCGCAGGAATCCCCAGACGGCGGATGCCTTGATCGGCTTAGTGGAGAGATATCAGGCCATAGAGAATTCCCCGGCTGATCCAGGGCCCTTTGCCTCTCCCTACTGGCAGACCCAGACTGACTCGGAAGCCAAAGAAGGGTACTAAGCTCCCTAGAACGCCTCCCAAGGCCGGGCCCTGCCAAGCCGACGTCCCCACCCCCTGTCCGGGACATTATTGTGGGGATGCCAGGCTGTGAGGCATGTGGGCGGCCGATGCCCCCTCGTTCGGAACCGATGGACTGTTCCGTTGGGCGGCGTACGTCTCTGTTGGCGGGTTCCGGCATGTACTGCCGGTGGGGCACTACCAAGGCACTTCCACTCTGTCCCATCAGGGGGAATGAAGCCCTCTCAAAGGGACTGGGTTTGGGCTCGGGAAGTTTGGTCATGCTCCTATGGGGCCCGTGTCCCGCATGTGTTGGTCCCAGGGAAAACCTTGGGGGTCACATGTATACATGGAATACCAAGTGTACCCAGTGGCCCAAAGTCAGGTTAAACTCCACTAAGGGTACAGTGTCACACCATGTAGGCTTGTACAGGGTTACTACATGAAGTGATAATAGGCGGGACTGCCCTCTCTTTTGGGGACTGTGGGAAAGTACCGTCCAAGGAAGCCCCCGACAGCCCTGAGAGCCCTGACCCCAAAGTTGGCCCCCGAGTTCCCATTCTCGGTCATGGTAGGTGACGAGGGGGAGCCCAACCCTGACAACCGTTCCGAACCTAGGGGGCTCACGGGGAAACTTTGGACAGCTCAACTGAAGGACGAGACCCTAAAGGGGCGTTTTTAATGTGTGGTAGTGCTTGATGGTGTTTCCTCAAGAGCCAGGGGCTAGGAGAGGTTTCCCCACTTTGCTGTAAATGGAAACCTTTGTATCGCATTACCAAAATCCGCGAGGAAGTCGTGGAACAGCTTTTGGTTCCAAAACCATATCGAGGTATGTAATAGATCTTGGCCCACGGTCATGGGGTTGGGGGGGCAGACAAGACCGTAGAAAGAATTCTACCCAGATTTTATGGCCAGGGGGGGCTACCGTGAAATCCGTGATTATTGCCAGTCCTGTCCCCAGTGCAGATAACCTCCCTGGTCCCCCAGTTTCCGTACCCTTCATTTCCCTGCCTATTATTGAAAATCCTTTTGAGAGGATCGCATGGGTTTAGTGGACCCCTGGGAAAATCGGCTAGGGGACACCATTATATTCTGGTCGTCTGGACTATGCCACCAGATACCCTGAAGCGTGCCCCTAAAAAATGCTTCCTCCAAGGTGATTGCCCAGGGAGTTTGGCACCATCTTTTCCAGAACGGGACTACCGAAGGAGATCCCGACGGATCAAGGTACCCCGTTTATGTCAAAGTTATGCGGGACCTGTGTAGGTGCTGAAGGTTGACCCAACTACGCACCTCTGTTTATCACCCCCAGACAGATGGCTTAGTGGAATGTTTCAACAAGCCTTAACCCCTTCACGACCTTGGCCGTATCCATACGTCCAGGTGGTTTGGGGGTTCACGCACCTGGACGTATGGATACGTCCAGAGGGGTCGCGCGAACTCTAAGGCAGAGTTCGCGCCCCCATCGGCGCGGGGTGTCAGCTGTATATTACAGCTGACATCCCGCAGCGTCGGCCCCCGACCCCGTAGCGCTGGGGGGGGGGGGGGGTTAACCCCTTAATTATCGCACGATGGGGCCCGCAAAAATTTTGAGAGACGCGGGAAAGGGGGATGGGCTCCCCCCCCCCCTGCGCCCTTGCGGCCCGGAAACTCGGGCCCGGCGCCCCCTTTGCAGCTCCTCCCTCCCTTTAAGACCCCAAAACGGGAAGGCAAAAAAGCCCTTCCGGGTTGTCTATGCGCCCCACGACGCCCGGGCCGGCCCCTTTTTGGGGCATGACCCCGGCATTTTGGACGGACATTTTCCCAAAGGGAAACCCCACAAAGAACAACTATGTTTGTTTTCCCAAATTAAAATTGAAGTTTCTAAAATCTCTATTAAAACCCCCCTTTTGGGGGGAAAATTAAAAAAAAAAACTTGGGGAAAAAAAAAAAAAAGTGAAAAAGAAAAAACAAAAAACAAAAAAAAATTAAAAAAAAATACGTACAAAAACCCCTTTTCCCCTTTAAAAAACGCCAATCCCCCCCAAAAAAAATGATAAAAAAAAATAAAGAACCCTTTTTTTTGGTATCGCCGCGTGCGTAACGACCCCCCCTATAAATCTGTCATGTTAAAAAACCCCTTTACGGTGCCCCCTGTAAAAAAAAACCAAAAAAAGAAAATCCCAGAATTTAAAGATTATTTTTTCATCCCCGAAACCCCACATAAAATGGAATAAAAAGCGTTTAAAAAAATCCTAGAAACGCCTTTGAAAAACCAAATTTTAAAAAGTCATTTCATCCCGGAAAAAAAAAAAGGGGTCCCCCCTTTACTTTTTAAAATAGGGGAAAAAATAGAAAATGTTTTGCTCTCAAAGATAGGAGGGCTTTAAAAATTTTTTTACACACTAAAAAACCAATTTTCTTTTTTTTTTAAGTGTTTCCCAGCTTAAAAAAAAAAACTAAAAAAATAGGGGAAACCCCTAATCGAAAGCCCCCCAAAAGGGGAAAAAGCAAACCCTTATCAGGGAAAATACTGCGGTGACCCCCTTTGTTAAAAATAAAAAAAAAAAAACACTACTATGTTTTGCAGTTTTTCTTAAAACCCTGGCCTCCAAAAAATTTGGTTTTTTAAAACCCGTCAAAAAGCCTTGCCCCCCCAAAAATTGAACTAAAAAAAAACATCAATCTTTCTTGCAAAAAACAATTTCCCTACACAGCTCCAAGCACAAAAAAATTTTAAAATTTTAGGCCCCGGACTATGGCGATGAAAAAAACGTTTTTTCCGGGTTTTAATAAAAAGTGTTTTTATTGAATAAAACCCAATTAAAACAAAAAAAAATATACAAATTGATTTTCCGGTTTTAAATTAAAAATTGACCTGCTGGGGTAAAGTTTCCCCATTTCAATAAAAGCCCCGACTTGACCGCTATAAAAAATAAAAAAAAAAAACCCTCCCAAAAGTTTTTCGGGAATTTTTTTTAAAAAACCCCCTCAAAAAAAACCTTAAAAAAAGTGAACAAAGCTTTCCATATGAAACCCATAATGGTCCCAAATTTAAAAACTTCAACCTTCCAACCCCCGCAAAAACCCAAACCCCCAAAACACAGTCTGCACCCAAAAAAAATTTTAAAAAGTTATGGCTGTCAAAATTTGGGCCCAACATAAAAAAACGAATTTTTTTTTATGCCCGTATTTCTACTGTGAAAAAGTAATAAAACGGGGAAAAAAAAAATTTTTAAAAATTTCTATATCATTTAATTGTCCCCGACCGCCAAAGTAAAGTTTACACATCATTTACACTGAAACGGCAAATCCCGGGTAAAATTTAAAAAACAAAAAAAAAAAACATGACCGAAAACTGCGTTTTTTCCCCCCCATTTTCTTTCCCCCAAAGCTAAAAAAAAAACTAGGGGAAAAAACCTTTTGCACCCCAAAAAAGCCCAGTACCCCCAAAATAGATCCCTAAAGTTGTTTTTGAATCCAAAATGGGGGGACTTCGGGAAAGGTTTCGCCGGTTCTGCAATTTGGGGGGGGGTTTTGCAAATGGGGACTTTCCCCAAAACCCAAATCCCCTTTCCAAAACCCCAAATAGCCCCTCCCCCCCCTTATACCCCTGCTATGCCCCCAAAAACAGCTTTTTTAAAAAACCCAAATTTTGGGGTATTCCCAAAATTGGAAAAAAATGTTAAAAAAATTTTTTATTTTTTTTTTTTCCAGGTTTTTTTTTGTATTTTTTGAAACTTTTTTTAACCTAAAATTCCCAAATTTTTTGGGAAAAAAAAATTTTTTTTTTAATTTCCTCGCCTTATTCCAAAAAAATTTTTTGGGAACCCAATTGTGGGGTCATAAAACCCCAATCCCCCCCAGGATAAAATTTCCTTAAGGGGTGTATTTCCAATATGGGGTCTTTTTTAGGGGTTTTTATTAAGTTTTACACCTTGGGTGTCCCCAAACCTGAAAGGCGCCTAAAAAAATATTATTGAAAATGAGCCCCTTAAGAAAAAGAAAGGTGCTCCTCCAAATTCGGGGGCTTAGGGGGGGACCCCCAAATAATGCAACCGGGGCCCCACTTTTGGGTTTCAAAAAAAACCCGGCAGCCCTGGGGGAATTGTTTATTATGTTGCTTTTCCCTTATTACTTTTTACTGTTTTCCCCGTAAATTTAAGGGGATAATTTATTAAAAAATCTGAAAAAAAAAAGTGAAATTTTAAAATTTCACCCCCCTTTTTGGCTTTAATTTCTGTAAATATCTAAAGGGTTTTTCAAATTTCCTAAATGGGTGTTTGAAAAATGGGTTTAAGGGGTTTAGTTTTTTTCAGAGGGGTACTTATGGGGGTATCTAAAATGCGGGCCCCCACAAAGCCTTTTGGTCAGAACTGGGGGGGTCCCAAAAAAAAATGTTTTATGCAAATTTTTGAAAATGTGAAAAAAAGATTAAAAAAAAAAAATTTTTACAAAAAATTTTCTAAGCCCCCTAATTTCTTAAAAAAAAAAAAAAAAGAAAAATTTAAAAAATGTCCCAAAACCCTATATGGACAAAATGGTAGATTAGTTATAAACTATTTTGTGGGAAAAATTATCTGTCTTGCACGAAAGAAATTTTGCAACTTTAAAAAATCGAAAATTTTTTCCCAAATTTTTTTTGGGGAATTTTTGAAAAATTTTCACAAAAAAAATTTTTTGTATGGAAAAAAATTTTCTTATTTAACTTAAAGCCCCTTTTGGGGTCACGAGGAAAAAAATTTCTCTGAATCACATGGTAGGAAAAAGTGTAAAAAAGTTTTTTCCCAAAAAAATTTGACATATCCAAAGATTTCAAAAAAAGGGCTGGTCGGGAAAAGGTAAAAACGGGGGGTTTCCTTTTAAGGGGGTTTAAAGGGGGCCCAAATTTTTTGAAGAAGGTAGTCGAAAAAGGAGGGGCCGAGATTGGGACTACCAAAAACCCTTATCTGTTTGATTTGCTTTTTAAAAGGGGGGATTTCCACAACCCTTTCCACGGGGGTTCCCCCCCCCTTTTAAAATTTTACTTTTATGGCAGACACCCAAGGGGCCCCCTTTTGGATTTTTCCAAAAAAGAGCGGGGAAAAGTGAAGTAAACCCCAAAAAATTTTTTTTGGGAGCATGTGACACAATTAAGCAGCGAATTGCCAGGTACCCCCAATTTTTAAAGGGACCCATTCTTCCCGGGCGCGGGAAGCGCAAGCGGGGAGTCAAAAAAAGGTCAGCCCCGGGGAGGCATTTTATTTCCGGGGGAATGGGTTTTCCTGGTTTTTAGTCCCCCAGGGTGGAGACGTTCCCCGGGAAAAAGGGCGGGGTTCCCTACAGGTTTAAGTTTTGTAAGGTGGGGGGAACTTTCAATTTATGGGGGTTTCCCACCACCCCGGGAAAGAAGGAACCCCTTTCCCAAATAAAATCACATTAACTTCCCCTCAACCCTTGGGAAAAATAGGGCCCCCCCAAAGGCTTTTCTTGTGGCCCCCAACCGAGTCTGCAATTGGGAAAGGTTTAAAGATCGCCGAGCCCCTTTTCCCCTTCTAAAAACCCAACAGTGCGGGGAAAGGGTTTTTACAAAAGAAAGGGACTTTTCCAAAAAGGGGGCCCCAGGACAAACCCTCTTTTTTGGCACAAAATTCGTGACCGAGCCTAAATTTTAGGGTAATTTTAAAAACCCTATAGGATTCCCGAGGCCCGAGCCCCAAAAATTCCCCCAAAGGGGGTACAGGGGATTTTTAAAGTTTAGGGTGAAAGAGGAGCCCCGAAAAGGGGATGGTCCACCCCATCGTGTTAGTCCCAAACCCCAACGGTGATTTGGGGGTTTTTGAATAAATTACCGCAACCCCAAAATTGAAGTTTTCAAAGGTGGATGCATACCCAAATTCCCGGGGGGGATGAGCTTATTGAAGGCGGGGGCCACCCGGGATATTCACCACCCAAAACCTTTTCCAAAGGGGGAAAAAGGGGCAGTTTCCCCCCTAGCCAAAAAAGGGCCCGGGGGAAAAAAAGGGGGGGCATTTTCCACACCGGAAGGGTTTTCCAATATGTAAAAACCCGTTTGGGGTTGAAAGGACCCCCCCGCCATTTTCCCAGGGGGCCCGGGACAGGATCTTGGGTTTCCCCCACGGGGCCATATCTCAGCGTACCTCGATGATATCTGAATTTCAGCCGCGTTTTGGGGAGAGTCCCCTTGAAAAGGTCCGGTTTTGTCCTGGATGGAAAAAGGAAAGGGGGTTTTTTTACCATCAATCCCAGTAAGTGGCGCCATGGGGGAGGGAAAAACCCCCGGGAAAAATTTGGGGGAATCGTGGGAAGGGGAGTGATAAAACCCCGGGTAACTAAAAATTGAAGCCATCCAGAACGGGCCCCCGTCCGTTTAAAATAAGAAAAAAGGTGAAAAGCTTTTTCGGGGAAAAACGGGGGGGGTTTTAAAATCAGCGGTTTTTCCCCCCCAATTTTCCCGAAGGGCAGCCCCCTTTTTGCCCGGCCCCTGAAAAAAGGGGGACAAAGGGCCGCCATGATCAAATGGTCCCCAGAGGCTGAAGGGGGCCTTTCCCCAAAACTTGGAAAGTAAAACCTTTTGTAGAACCCGGGTTTTTATTTTGCCCCGGGTTTTTTCCCAGGGGGAATTTGTGGTGCAAAAACGGATGCCCGAGGCCCGACTAGGGGGCCGAAATTTGTCCCGGGTTTGCCCTTTGGGGAGGAGCACCCGTGTGTTTTTCCCAGCAGGAAGCTGCCCCCCGGCAGAGCGAAATTATCCCCATAATCTAGGGGGAAAGTTTTTGGCTATTAAATGGCCGTTTCGTTTCTCTCCAGTTTTTCCCTTCTGGGGAAAAATTTTTAGGTTTGGGTGACAGATCATGCCCCTTTGAAAGGTTTTTAAAAGGAAAAAAAAAGGGGCAACAATCCCGGGGTCACCCTTTTTATTTCGGGCCCCCTGAAAGATTTTTTTTTTCTTTAAGAAAAAGGGCCCCCAGTAAAGCGCAAGGAAAAGAAATCCCTTTTTCTAGGGTCCCTAGCATGATGGCAAAAGGTTGCCCAGTCCCCCGGCTTTGGGCAGAGGGGGGGGGGGGAAGGAAGGAAGGCACAAGGTGCTGTTATTGACGGACGTTATGTGTCACCGATCTGCCTAAGACGGTGAAAAAAACCCCTGTTTTTGGTGTAGGGGCAATGGCCATGCCGGGTTTTTATTGTTTAGTAGGCAGTAATCCTTTGACCCGGGTCGGGCTTTATTGGAGCATCGTAGTTTGGGTTTGGGACGGGCGCCCCACATCCGCCGGGCTTACCAGCCCATAAAAGGCCACAGGCCAGGTGAGAGGGGGTTGGTTCCTTCCCGGGTCAAACACTGCTCAGTGGGTTTGAGCAGTGTGAGAACCCAGAGGGACGGGAAACCCCCTGAGAGTACAGCGGGAACCGAACGGTTTATTAACCCCGGAACCGTAGGTAACTGACCAAACACGGAAAAATTTATTTTTGTTTTGGCTGAAGCAAGTCCCCTTATTTATGTTTCGGACTTTGCGACTGTTAAATAAATCCGCAGTTTTGCACTTTTAAAGACTGCCTCCATTTGACTGATTTCCCAAATGGGTCCACAAAAAGCCTTCCTCCTGGCCCCTTTGCCCACTTCTGTCCCATTTGGGTCATATTTTTAAAATCACTTACAAACAAAACACTTTTAAATCTAAAATTAGAAAAGCCAATAATTACCATGGCAAAACATTTTGTTTTAGGCAAGGGCAAATTTTATTTCGCAACTAAAATTTTTGGGTGATTGATTCTGTTGCCCCATTAAGACGGGGGGGGAGAATTTCAAAAGTTGCTTAAAAAAAAAGAGAAAAAATGGGGTTATGAAACACGCCCTTTAAAACCGTTAGGTCTAAATTTGGAATTTTTGATTTTAATACAGGGTGGGCCAAAAAATATACCCCCGCAATTCTGTCAGATAATACTCAGTTTCTTCCTGAAAATGATTTCAATCACAAATTCTTTGGTTTTAATATATTTATTTATTTTTTCTTGGAAAGAAAAAACAAAAAAAGAAGAAACAAAAAAACAAATCATTAATCATTTAACCAAAAATCCCAAAAAAGGGGTGGACAAAATATTTTCCCCTCAGCGAAACTTGGTAGCCAAAAACCTTTACCAAAATAACGCGAATAAAACCCCTTCCCGGGAAACCTCAAAAGTTTCTTTCAATGCTCTGCCATTTTGAGATCTCTCCCCAGGTGGTCTAGGGGGTGCAGGGCTGGACCATTGCTGGCCACTTTAAAGTTCCAGTGCTTCCTCAAACCCCTTTTCTAGTGCTTTTTGAAGTGTGACCTCTGAGGGGGACCCACTTTCTCACATGGGCCCGACATTATGCTCAAAAATTTTTTGGAGTCTTCAGACTTCAAAGCATGTGGCAAGCAGTCCAGGGTAGAGGCGCAAAAACAAACCCCCAAAAAATCAGGGAAACCCCGCCATGTTGAGTAGGGGCCGTTTTCTTTTTTTTGAATGCCTCTTTTTTTTTCCCCGAATCTTAGTTGAGCCTTTTCCCAAAAAGCTCATTTTTTTCCTGACCCAAAAACACTCTCCAAAACGTTTTAGCTTTCTCAGGGAAATTTTTCAAACTCCAGCCCCGGGTTTTTTTTTGCTGGGGTAAGAAGTGGGGTTTCCTGGGTACCTGCCATACAGTCCCTTTTCATTCAGACCCGACAAAGTACGGGTTGACATTTGTACCTTGGACGAGGGCACTTGAACTTTTTTGGATTTTATTTCGAGGTTCTTTACCCCACCACCCAAAAACTTGCTTGAAACTCTCCCCAAATTTTTTCTTTTCGGGGGGTCCCAACATCTAGGGGGGTTAACCACATGCCATGGGGAGGTTGGCAGGGCCAGGGGACGTAGACACATCCATGGGCTTACACTTCTTGCTGACACTGTGCCCGGAGACACAGGGAAATTTCAGGGCTTTGGGGATTGGGCTTGTAGCCTTGAGATTTCTCATGCTTCCCACAATTTTGGGTTTCCAAATCCTTAACAGTTCTTTGGGCTTTTTCTTTCTCCTGCTCAATGGGTACACCAAGGAACAGGCAAGAGGGTTTAGTCAATTTTAAACCATGTCAACTGGTTTCAAGTGTGATTTGTTTTGCCAACAAACCCGTTAGGGGCCACAGGTAAGTTACAGTCTGTTACACAAATTAGAGAAGCATCACATATTTTTCAACAGTGCCAATATTTTGTCCACCCCTTTTTTTCATTTGGTGGAATTATATCCTTTGGCTTTATGACAATTTTTTTTGTGGGTTTTTCCATTGAAGACAAATTAAAGAAAAATAAAACCAAATAATTTGTGATTGCAATTTATTTTAGGGAAAAACGATATTTCTGAAGAATTGGGGGGGGCCAATACTTTTGGCCACCACTGTAAACATTCTTGTTTTTAAAAAAATACGCTTAACTTACCAAAATTGTTTTGCGGAAAGAAAGGGTGAAAAGCTCTTTTTTGAAAAATTTTCCATGTATTAGAGATTTAAATTCAGTAAGATGATTTTTTAGTAATTTTTTGGGGATAATATTCCCTTATGTTGTTTAAAATAAAATCAAAATAGGGTTTTTTAATTTTATGTGACAGCCTCATAATCTCTGTGCTATTTGTATCATGAATCCGAAGATGACGATTGACTGATGGGAAACTGGAGGGGGGTTTTGGGCCTCGCAGAATGTGCAGTAAAAATTGTCTCAGCATTCACCCTGAACAGGAAACCTTGCATCGTATTGGGGAATACATGA
>JAODAL010073012.1:0-14885 GCA_025379985.1 Phyllomedusa bahiana | reverse complement strand
TCCTATAAGTTCAGGCTCCCCAAATCCGGGAAAATTTTTTCAATGAAAACTGTTAATAATAACTATTGCAATGTCTACACAAAGTTTTTGGTGAATTTTTACCTTTATTCTTTATGGTTTTGTCTGTGTTCCCCCCGGGGGGGCCCCTCCCCGCCCCCCCCCGTATTTACAGCATAGATGCTCCTTTAAAATTCTCTACCAACTATATAAAATCCCTAACTCTAATCTAACAAATTGTAAGGATCACAGCTAATAGTAGAGCTTTCTCTGTGAAGAAATATAAAAATTTCGCTGATGTTTGGACACAACAGACGCACGCCCCTTCTGCTCTAAACCGCTAAGACACTGGGGCTGAACGGAAACGGTTCTATGAAAAACGAGGTCATGTATTTTTCCCAGCCAATCGCAACCATACACATCCCAGTCAGCGTCGCACACACATCCACCCTCTCATTCTGTAATCTGTTTTTGCGGGCCCGCCAAAAACAGGAAGCGCCAAAAAAGGCGCGATTTTAAAAATGAGCCAGATTTTAACCTAAATTATCGCATGATCTAAAAAATCCGATCACCATAAAAACTGTGCCGATTTCAACTTTGTCGATAATAATCGCTCAACACTAGTCCTCACTGATCCCATTAACATAAGTTTTTGTCTTTTGTTAAAAACCTTTTTTGGGATGATGCATGTTTTTGAATCCCAAAAATCAGTTGTACGCTCAGTCCCCCCTGTAGCGCCACCACAGGAGTATATGATGCATTACACAGGCCTATTCAAAGTAATGGACTGTCCATGTAATGCAGAAATGTGCTTGATCCCCACTGATTAGACTGCAGTCAGTGTCGTGAGTTGCATTGCAGCCCTCAGTCATGGACCCACTTGTGTACCTACCCGTCATGAGGTGTCTTTGTCTCCTGGTTCGGTGGCTTTCACGTTCTGTTGTGTCTCCCTCCATAGGGCACACCTGCTAGTAGCTCGTCTTCAATGATTTGAAGGGCCAACATCTGCCACCCAACTTTCCCAGACTATGGCCTGTTACCCTATTTCACATTAAAGGCATCCCCCCTCAGCCCGCTGCCAGTTCAATGGTGGGCCTTGTAGTTTTCTAAACCATATCCGTTGGCCTGTTTCTTGGTTCTGACCCTCAACTTGTTTCTGACCACTCCATTTGTCTTCTGCCTGCCCTGGCCTACCAACTGTGACCTGACTATGAAAGACCTCGCCTGCTATGACCTTCTGCTCATGACCATATTAGGCCTTCTGTCTACCCCTCCAGTATCACACCTGCACCTGCACATGTGGACGACCACATTATGGCTAGAGAAATCCAGATCCCTTGTACATGGTGTTGAAGGGTGAAAACAAGGGCCCCAAATTTGATCCTTTTGGGAGGTTCCATCAAAACTTGTTGCTGACACAAAAGGTCCACCTAAGGTCATCCCAACAGCATTTGTGGCCCCAAGACACAGGAAAAGGGGCCAATTCCCCAAAAATTTGCCCCACACCCGGCAATGCCTCTCCATCCAAAAATGAATAACACCAGGGCCCGCCTCTGCCATGTTCAAAAATGATACAACCCGGCAATGCCAAGACCATCCAAAAATACATCCACCAGGGAAGCCCTCTACCATGTCAAAAAATGACATCACACCGGAATGCCTCTCCATTACAAACATGAATCACACAGGGGATGCCCTAGCCACGTCCAAACATGACATACACCCGGGAAACCTCTAGACACACCCCCAAAAATGACACACACCCGGCAATGCCCTAGACACATCCAAACATACTAAACCAGGCAATGCCTCTAACACATCCAAACATGACATCACACCCAGGCAATGCCTCTAGACACATCCAAACATGACATAACACCAGGCCATGTCTCTAGCCACGTCCAAACATGACATAACACCAGGCAATGCCTCTAGCCACGTCCAAACATGACATAACACCAGGCAATGCCCTAGATACATCCAAACATGACATCACACCAGGCAATGCGTCTAGCAATGTACAAACATGACATCACACCAGGCAATGCCTCTGGATACATCCAAACATGACATCACCAGGCAATGCGTCTAGACACATCCAAACATGACATAACACCAGGCAATGCCTCTAGCCACGTCCAAACATGACATAACACCAGGCAATGCCTCTAGATACATCCAAACATGACATCACACCAGGCAATGCGTCTAGCAATGTACAAACATGACATCACACCAGGCAATGCCTCTAGATACATCCAAACATGACATCACACCAGGCCATGCCTCTAGCCATGTACAAACATGACATCACACCAGGCCATGCCTCTAGACAAATACAAACATGACATCACACCAGGCAATGCCTCTAGACACATCCAAACATGACATCACACCAGGACATGTCTCTAGCCACATCTAAACATGACATCACACCAGGACATGCCTCTAGCCACATCTAAACATGACATCACACCAGGCCATGCCTCTAGCCACGTCCAAACATGACATAACACCAGGCAATGCGTATAGACACATCCAAACATGACATCACACCAGGCAATGCCTCTAGCCATGTACAAACATGACATCACACCAGGCCATGCCTCTAGCCATGTACAAACATGACATCACACCAGGCAATGCCTCTAGACACATCCAAACATGACATAACACCAGGCCATGCCTCTAGCCACGTCCAAACATGACATAACACCAGGCAATGCCGCTAGAGACATCCAAACATGACATAACACCAGGCCATGCCTCTAGCCACGTCCAAACATGACATCACACCAGGCAATGCCTCTAGCCACGTCCAAACATGACATAACACCAGGCAATGCGTATAGACACATCCAAACATGACATCACACCAGGCAATGCCTCTAGCCATGTACAAACATGACATAACACCAGGCCATGCCTCTAGCCATGTCCAAACATGACATAACACCAGGCCATGCCTCTAGCCACGTCCAAACATGACATCACACCAGGCCATGCCTCTAGCCACGTCCAAACAGGACATCACACCAGGCCATGCCTCTAGCCATGTACAAACATGACATCACACCAGGCCATGCCTCTAGCCATGTACAAACATGACATCACACCAGGCCATGCCTCTAGCCACGTCCAAAAACGACATAACACCAGGCAATGCGTATAGCCACGTCCAAACATGACATAACACCAGGCAATGCGTATAGACACATCCAAACATGACATCACACCAGGCCATGCCTCTAGCCATGTACAAACATGACATCACACCAGGCAATGCCTCTAGACACATCCAAACATGACATCACACCAGGCAATGCGTCTAGACACATCCAAACATGACATCACACCAGGCCATGCCTCTAGCCACGTCCAAACATGACATAACACCAGGCCATGCCTCTAGCCACGTCCAAACATGACATCACACCAGGCCATGCCTCTAGCCACGTCCAAAAATGACATAACACCAGGCCATGCCTCTAGCCACTTCCAAACATGACATAACACCAGGCAATGCCTCTAGACACGTCCAAACATGACATAACACCAGGCAATGCCTCTAGCCATGTACAAACATGACATCACACCAGGCAATGCCTCTAGACACATCCAAACATGACATCACACCGGGCCATGCCTCTAGCCACATCCAAATATGACATAACACCAGGCCATGCCTCTAGCCACTTCCAAACATGACATAACACCAGGCAATGCCTCTAGACACATCCAAACATGACATCACACCAGGCAATGCCTCTAGCCACCTTCAAACATGATATCACACCAGGCCATGCATGCTCTAGCCACGTCCAAACATGACATAACACCAGGCCATGCATGCTCTAGCCACGTCCAAACATGACATAACACCAGGCCATGCATGCTCTAGCCACGTCCAAACATGACATCCCAACCAGGCCATGCCTCTAACTACGTCCAAACATGACATCACACCGGGCCATGCCTCTAGCCACGTCCAAACATGACATCCCACCAGGCCATGCCTCTTACCATGTCCAAACATGACATCACCAGGCCATGCATGCTCTAGCCACGTCCACACATGACATCACACCAGGCCATGCATGCTCTAGCCACGTCCAAACATGACATCCCAACCAGGCCATGCCTCTAAGTACGTCCAAACATGACATCACACGGGGCCATGCCTCTAGCCACGTCCAAACATGACATCCCACCAGGCCATGCCTCTTACCATGTCCAAACATGACATTACACCGGGCCATGCCTCTAGCCACACCCAAACGCATCCATAGCATCACAATACCTATGTTAGGACATTCCAATGACATATTGTAGGCAGCCTGCAGCCTGCAAGACTAATTGGTAGGGCAGGGATCCATTGGCTCCCTGCTTCTTCATGGTTTCTGACTGTTTGCATATCCCAAGAACACATAAACAATTAAATAAGCATCACTGATCCAGGGATCCAGGGCATGTGACTAGGATTCCCGGGACATAGATTTACTACCTGGCGCCCCTATGCTTGTAGTGTGCCAAAAGATAAGATGACTCTGGAACCACCACCTGTCTCTGGTGAGCTCAACAGTCAGTCTCCACTCTGGCTGATTCAAAAAAGTCAGTAACAAGGGACCCCCCATCTATAACCTTCAAATTTCCTTATAAGATATTTATAGATACGTTTTCTACTTCAGGCAACCCCTGTGATAGGATTAATCAGGTTTCCTTATTTTTAGAACAGTGTAGGAGACAATACTTGCCCTACAACATCTGCACCCTGACAGAAACAAGGCACCAACCTAAGGCTATGTCCACACGGTGTAATTGCGGGGCGTACAGTACGCCCCACAATTACGCTGGGTGTTTGGGAGTCGCGTTGATCGGCGTGTACATCCGCGACGCAGGGGGGTGGCAGCCCGCCGGCCCCATAGACTGTTATTACTCCCGGAGCGTATTCGCCGCAAGTAATTGACATGTCACATATCTCCCCGCGCATATAATACGATTGTATTGTACGAGCGGGGAGAGGAGGCGTAATCCATAGTTCTCTATGTTAACTGTGGATTACCGTAATTTCGGCGCGCATCTTGCTCGTATTAGAGCGCAAATATGACGCGAAATGCGTGCTGAAATTACCCCGTGCGAACATAGCCTAAAGCAAAAAAAAATACCAGTAAAAGCAGCGAAAAAATACTAAGAAGGAAAAAATATTAAAAAAAATTACAAATATAAAAATAGGACTACAAAGAAATAATGAGATTCCATCCATAGAGAATGAGCCAGGCTGTCGGTTCAAACCTCGTTAGAATATTATTATGGGGGCACCAGTCATAATTAGGGAGATCCCAGACACCCGCCGTATACTTAGACACCCACATGTACAAGCTGTCACTGAGGGCAGGAGAAAAATACATATTCATACAATGCAAATGTCATTGTTCAGCGGTAGGAAGATTGCAGCATGGTCGTCATCCTCCTCTTCCTAGGGCAGAGCCCTGTGCAAGCAGATATTGTCATATTGATTGCATTTGCTGCATTTCTAGACTTCTCCATGACATTTCCATCCATAAAACCATTTCCTGTCCTGGACATGCTGTCATGATTAGGGAATATTGTGCATCAATGATCATCAATGTTTGATCCACATATGTGCAGCGAGTTTGTAGCCTAGAAGTGTATCTGCTGTGACCCTGCCTCCCATATGTTGGGTTCCTCCAAGCCCACCAACACAAAGAATGAAGGGGAAAGACATGCAGAGCCAATTGCCCCCCTCCTGGACCAGTGACTGGCAGTAAATGATGGATCACTTTGCTGGGCCTCTGTGTCAAGAGGCGATGACCTCCCAGCACCCAGCTCTCCAGAGGCCAAATCTCTCCCAGTGACAGCCGGCTTGCCAGCCACACAGAGCTGTCCCGATGAGGACCCGAGGACTTCAATTAAATGACTCAGAATGAAAGATCCATCAAATGGGGAGGAGAGAGGACCAGCAACTGGATCACGCTGATGTGGACGACAGGTCAAGATTGATGAGGGGTAGTGGGGGGCGGTTGATAAAAGTACAATATGTTTCCCTCAGAGATACAGCGAAGAAAAAAAAAACCCTAATCACAACAGCGGTCTACTACTATATACAGAGCACAAAGCCATGAAACTCTAGATTTATTCAAATTCCGTGGATATTGGCGGCCGCGGGGCTCCGGGACTTGGGAAGTAGACTGGAAAACCAACAGTCTGCAAAGTCCTTAGAGTATATTATTCCTTATGAGAAAATCTAAACCTTAAGCGAAATCCTATACTTAAACTATACAAATATACTATGGACTTACTCAAGTAGCCGTTCCCGATTAAACATGGGATAATGTGCTCTCTACTGTAGAGTATAGGAATATTACAGTCCCATGACCATATAGAAGGATAAGGCATACACATCTACATAGGAATACATCTATAAAAGACAGAGTACATGAGGTGACTCCTACTATCTAGAATAGGGTTATTCTATTAGTATAATGTTGTACCGTGTTAGCCATAGAAAATAGTAGAAGAGTGAAGAAATCAGGCGATACCTCTTTTGAGGCTAACCATCAAATTTACTCAGTTAGCCCCAAAAAAGGTATCGCCTGATTTCTTCACTCTTCCAGGGTTATTCTATGTAATACATGGCTCAGCTGATCCAGAACCTCTTTTTGAATACCCGTTTCCCCGAAAATAAGACAGTGTCTTATATTAATTTTTGCTCCTAAAGATGAGCTAAGACTTATTTTTAGGGGATGTCTTATTCCTCCATGAACAAGAATTCACATTTATTGTTGAACAAAAAATCAACCTGTATTAATATATTGTAGTGATTTCATCACAAACATCAGCATCAGCAGCCAAACTCTGAATTGCATAAAAAAAAATGCACCATGTCTTATTTTCGGGGGATGCCTTATTTTTGGGGAAACCGGTAGTAAGTGGAGGACTCCTGTCCACAAGGATTGATATGAAATGTCCTCATGCTGTTCTCAAAAAAAAAGAAAAACTGCAGCAAATGGGGCATGGCGCTGTATAATAGACACTGCAGCTGCTGAAGAACCTCTTGTTGAAGAGACAGAGCACTTCATGGCAGTCAATCAGTAGTTCAAAGTAAGGGATCCACAGCACGAAAAATTGAAGGACTAAATAAATTTAAAAAAAGTTACATGCAAAAAGTGCAAAACAAAAGTGGGGGAAAAAGGAGAAAACAAGGAAATAATCTTCAAATGAGATTCCACAATAGATACCTGTCTGGTACTCTGCCTTGCTTCATATAGCAGGGCATTATGGGAAAGGAGCTGGGAAGCTCACTGCACCCTCTATTGGTTGTAACAAATCCTCATTTACTTCTTATTCACTGAATCTTTGAGAAGCAAAAATGGAATATTAGTCAAGCCAATATCGCTCATCTACATACGACCGTTTCGGGGTTTTGCCCCTCATCAGTGTAGAGCAGAGCGATACTGGCTTGACTGGGTGGGAGGCAATGAGTGGCTGAGAAAAGGGGAACATCTCTCCTTGAGGAGAGCACCAGTTAAGGTGTGTAGTGTTTTGATTGCCTTTTAGCCCACTACTAAGCATCTGCATATCACAGGGCATTATGGGAAAGGAGCTGGGAAGCTCACTGCACCCTCTATTGGTTGTAACAAATCCTCAATTTACTTCTGATTCACTGAATCTTTGAGAAGCAAAAAGGAATATTAGTCAAGCCAATATTGCTCATCTACATACGTCCATTTCGGGGTTTTGTCCCTCATCAGTATAGAGCAGAGCGATACTGGCTTGACTGGGTGGGAGGCAATGAGTGGCTGAGAAAAGGGGAACATCTCTCATTGAGGAGAGCACCAGTTAAGGTGTGTAGTGTTTTGATTGTCTTTTAGACCACTACTAAGCATCTGCATATCACAAGGCATTATGGGAAAGGAGCTGGGAAGCTCACTGTGCCCTCTATTGGTTGTAAGAAATCCTCAATTTACTTCTGATTCACTGAATCTTTGAGAAGCAAAAAGGAATATTAGTCAAGCCAATATCGCTCATCTACATACGACCGTTTCGGGGTTTTGCCCCTCATCAGTGTAGAGCAGAGCGATACTGGCTTGACTGGGTGGGAGGCAATGAGTGGCTGAGAAAAGGGGAACATCTCTCCTTGAGGAGAGTACCAGTTAAGGTGTGTAGTGTTTTGATTGCCTTTTAGCCCACTACTAAGCATCTGCATATCACAAGGCATAGGTAAAGTCCAATATAGTTTCTAAACCGAAGGGATCTGGTAACTCTGGGTCCGTGGTCCACGTTGTGGAGAGGAGATGTAGAATTCCAATGGTACAAAACTGGAAGAATGTTGGATCCAGCACTCCTTTATAAAAACATGATTTACTCCATATTGAAGAATAGAAAACTGATGGGATAACACAGTTTCAGGGCATAATCAGAGCTGACGCGTTTCGATCCAAAGAGCTTTGTCAGCGCGTGCATCGGATCGAAACGCGTCAGCTGTGATTATGCCCTGAAACTGTGTTATCCCATCACCTTTATATTTTTGGACATGGAATAAATCGTGTTTTATAACTGGATCCAACGTTCTTCCAATTTTGTACTTTGAATCGATACTACACAGTGTATCTGTGTTCCCAGTGTATGTGTGCACCCGGCTGGGAAGGTAAGCTGGCATACAATTATCTGCTATGATTTAGAATTCCAGTGGTCGCCCTTTTGAAGACGTAGAAGATAGCGGTAAACCTTGGCTTGTAAAGCGAGGGTCCATGATGTGACGGTATTATAGATTACTGGAATCTCTATAGAACAAGTGATGGTTCTCTGCGGCAACAGGCATAAGGTGGCAGGGGAATCATACACACTAAGTTTCGGTTCTCCTGAATCTTTATCAGGTGTGAATGCTATGAGAAACAATGATATACCTGAGAGCTCGGGATATATGCGAGGTATGGTGGACGGGGAGCCAAGAGTTAGGGGTAGTCTGAAAGCAAATAATATACGTGGGAGCGTTATATGATGAATAAAGTGGTATAAGAAGGGTACGGAAATAATAAGAAATGAAATGGAAAGGATTTAAAAATAAAATTCTCAAAAGATATCTATGGGGAAGGAAAAAGGTCATCAGTATAATTTGTAAGGATTGTCCAAGAGGGGATAAGGGGTAAGACACAAAAAGTGTAGAGAAGTGGGTTAAACCTAAACCTATGGTATAGGTATAGTCAATCAATAGTTGGCACAGGAAAAGGAATTTCCAACATTAACTTCTGCAGGAAGAGATAAGCAGTGCCTATGTGACACCACTCATCTCTGATCAGGTTCAAACATCAGTGAATAGCAGTCATAACATTGTCTGTATCTCTAGATAGATTAGCAGGTTAATCCCTCCTTAAAGAGTTTTAAAAACCTCACTACTAATGTTAATGTACATTTGTATAATATCCAAAACCCGGAAAATAAAATTATAAAGTTTAAAGGGGTTTTGCTACAATCTCATTTCATATCTCCTGCACCCAGCTCTTCAGCTCTGTGTGCTCAGAAGGGGGCGTGAGTGATTTGTTTGAATTGCAGATCATGTGACCAAGCAGGATGACATTACCAGGCCTCTCCTCTCTTTCGAAGAAAAGTCTGTTTATGTGCAAAGCTGTGAGTAGCTCAGAGGTAAAGCTTTTACCTCACAGCACAAGGGTCTTAGGTTCAAATCCCTGCAGGAACCAAACCTGTGGATTTTATTTCTCTTTATCAATGCACAGACTTCATTGAGGTTTCTTTTTTTTATTTATTTGCTCTGTTTGACTAATTACTAAGGAGTACAGAGGACAGGAGTAGAATGACAGCACCCGGGGTTTGAACACCCAGTAGCTGCCTGAGAGGAGAAGTGATGTCTGAGCATGTGTGACCAGGACTGAGGGGCTCTCAGCCCTGGTCGTATTCCCTGGAGATGAGCTGTAAACAATGGATCACTAAGGGAGCAGCTAAAACAAAAACGGTGCAGAATTTTTAATAATGAGGAATGGTGAAAATGTTTATTACTTAGTTTGCTTCACACGTCAATTTTACTTTGTGGCAAAACCCCTTTAAGGGTATGTTCACACGGCGTATTGCATGAGTATAGCGGTGCGTACTGTGTGCGCCACTATACGCCTGTTGCTTCAGAAGTACAGGCTCGCCAGCGTGTACTTCTGAAGCGCTCCCATTGACATCCACTTTCCATGGCTCCTAAGCACCTGGGAGAAGTCACATGTCACTTATTTCTCCCGGCACTTATCGTGCGCCTGGGGAAACGGCAGGTAATTATAGCTCTCAAGAGAGTTAGGAATTCCTGTAATTGCGGGGCGTACTTGGGGCAATTACATGCTGGAATACACCCCACAAATACCCCGTGAGAACATAATGTAATTCACAGAAAAATTATTAAAACCATGCCATCGGACGCGTGTCAAGCAAGGCTCTTACTCGTAGAATTATAAATTGATAATATACCCAAATATCCTCAACAGAAATCCAGGGTGTCTCCCTGGATTTCTGCCAAGGATTATGTGTTGGGTTTTTCCAAAAAGAAAAACCCAACATGTGGAAATGTCCTAAGCGTTGTTTGGAGTGAATGCAGTTGTAGGAAACCTTAATAAGATCTATATGGATTCGAATTTTTTTTAAAAAGTTTTCATTCACTGAAAACAAGCAGGGATCAACAAAATAATTAGGTAAAACACAATATACATATCAGATGGGTATAAAACTTTTCATCTTAAAGGGGTTGTCTCACTACATTGATTCATCCTGTTTTCTTGGTTTCATTTTGAATTCAGGGGCGTGTTTACTGGCTTCTACTAGGCTGCAGTAGAAGCCAGGTCTGTAGCTACAGTAATTAGTGCTGGCAGCCTATCAGGAGAGATAAATTCTTATTGACTTAAAGGGGTTGTCTCACTACATCGATTCATCTTAACTCAGTCCTGTTTTCTCAGCTTAATTTTTGAATTCAGGGGCATGTTTACTGGCTTTACTGGCTTCTACTGGCCTGCAGTGACGAGCTGCTGAGGACACCAGGTCTGTAGCTATAGCGACCAGCACTGGCAGCCTATCAGGAGAGATCGAACAGGTCTGTAGCTATAGCGACCTGAGGAGCTGATGCAGCCCATACAAGAGGGGATATCTAGGAATAGGTAGGACACTGTTAATGGACACATGTTGCAAAGTGACTTGTTTTTGCAAGATCTTTAATATAAAAAGCAGCAATCCTTGTAGTGAGACAACCCCTTTAAGCTATCTTTACCTAAAACCCAATTTTATTTTTTAAAAATGCCATTTTCTGCTGGCAGGGTGGTCCGAAGGGCATAGAACTGCCCAAACCCCTTGGTTACTTAGCTATGGCTTTGCCAAGAAATACATCTAATCCTGGAAGGAAGGGATTATTGCACAGTCCAACATAGGAACAACCCCCGGACACGTCCGCAGTCACTTGGTGCAGGAGGGTGACTGTATAGAAATATCCCAAGAACATATCAAAGGAGAGTGTGCCAGTGGGTGCCAGGGCTCAAAGTAATAGGTTTATCATTTGAGGTGGGCGGGGCTAGCCTCAGGTGGGCGGGGTTTGAAAAAAGCTGACTCTTTGAAAGACTCTTTTCTGGCTGAAAACTGCAGATTTGAGCATTAAATACTCGAAAACTCCAGCATCTTACAGAATAAGGGACAGCAGGTCTGGAAACAGCAGGTCTGACACTAGCGTGTGCTGTCCTCAGCAAAGGGGGCATAACCTATGTGACAGGTTCCCTTTAAGTTCAGATGCCGTAGAGTTTGTTATTGGGCACATGGCACCTATCATGTCCCATTTCTAACACTGGTGTCTGCCTAGTTGGCAGAGGATCCCGTTCAGGCACCTGGGGCCAAGTGTGACAACCTCTGCACCCCTTTTTCTTGTCATCATTGCTCACAAAGGAAAGAGAAAAATGATAAATTAAACATTATACAAAGGAATGTTAAAGGGGTTCTCCCTTTTAGAAAATCTCTATGATCTATTACAAAATTCGGAGATCACAGAGTGGGGTCCTCTGTTCAGGGCTCTCACCTTTTGAGTGAAGAGCGGTTATAAAGAGCGTCTTTTGCTCTGGAGGACCTCCCCTGTCCTGCAGAACACAGACAGCTCATTGATTTGAATAGGTGCTGTGCAATGCCTAACTTTTCCTGGGGTGGTGCTGCAGGAGAATTGTACACATTCTGACAGATTTGCCCACAAAGTATAACTTATTGCTAGGGTCCCAGCAGGGGGACACTTTATGATCAACTTGTCAAAGGATGCTTCCAACAAGTAGCGATTGTCCTAAGTGAAGAACCACTTTAAACATCTAAAGTCATTATGGGGCCTCTAATAAGACTGGAAAACTATAACAGCAAACAATCATATTCCAGCTCTTTGTCTTTTAGTTGTATTTTGGAATATCAAACTACAGAAAGGAAGAACCAGATAATAATCTACTTCCGATTAAGTCAAAAACACAAAAAACAATCAGAAGAAATATCCATAAAATAATAATTTTTATTAAAGCAAAAAATAAATCTAAAGACAATATATTAAAAATACAGAAAATGGTGGGGGGGGGGGGCAGTATCATAAGGGTAATATACTCAGCACAAAATAGTTCTATAAATCCATACCAACATGATCCAAATATACACAGTAGGTAAAAAAAAAAAATACATCAAAAAGTGTAATAATATATACAGATATAAAATATACTGCATATACTGAACAAACATATAGGGAACATAGATAAAGTGCAAGTGCAATAAATAGTGAATCCCTAATAAATTACTAAGATTTCATAATGAAATATATATATAAATCAAAGCACATGATAGATGAAATCAAAACAATGATAATAATTCAACAATATTACCCGAAATGATAACTGTCACACAAGCTCCCTACGCGCGTTTCACACCAGTGTCAACGTCAGGGTAGTACTATGGTGCGAAACGCGCGTAGGGAGCTTGTGTGACAGTTTGTCATTTTGGGTAATATTATTGAATTATTATTATTTTTTTGACTCCATCTATCATGTGCTTTGATTTATATATATATTTCACTTTATATATATTTCACTTTATCTATGTTCCCTATATGTTTGTTCAATATATGCAGTATATTTTATATCTGTATATATTATTACACTTTTTGATGCATTTTTTTTTTTTTACCTACTGTGTATATTTGGATCATGTTAGTATGGATTTATATAACTATTTTGTGCTGAGTATATTAACCTTATAATACTGTTTGGTTTTTTTTCCCCATTTTCTGTATTTTTAATATATTGTTATATTGTCTTTAGATTTATTTTTTGCTTTAATAAAAATTATTATTTTATGGATATTTCTTCTGATTGTTTTTGTATTTTGGAATATGAAAGAAGCAGTGTTATTGGTTGCTATGGGCAACTGTTCAACTTCTCCTTTGCTGTTCAACTTTCTCCTTCTCCAGTTTTAGTGAACTTTACGCATATGTTCTACAACCCAATCTCATATGTATGACCTGCTTAAAGGGAAGAAGAGGAAAGTCCCCTCCAATAGCTGGAGCTAGAGATCCTCACTCTTTCCTCTAGACCTATTTTAATATTGTATTTTCCCCTGAAGCATTGCATGGCCTGTAAGCTTCCATTCAACTTTATGGTGCTTTCCCCAAGGAGAAACGTAACTCCCTTAGAGCTACATAACAGGCCTCTTACCCAACCAGCCACAACCTTCCCCTGTACTGATGAGGGACAAACACTCCAAAACAGCTATCTGCAAATGGGAGAATTCTTTTTACAGAGAAGTTACCGGCTTGGCTTGAAATCCCCAATCATGTTTCCAGGCTCTTTAATGGGACGGATGTGACTTTAAGAGATGTCCCTTCCAATAGGTGGTGATAGAGATCCTAGCTCTTTTTCCTCAGAGCTTGACTGAATATTATCCTTTATCCATGGGGCATTGCATGGCTTGTAAGTCTCCATACACCTTTATGGTTCTCTCCCCAAGGAGAAACTTCACCTCTCTACATCTTTAAAGGGGTTGTCTCACTACAAGGATTGCTTTTTATGTTAAAGATCCTGCAAAAACAAGTCACTTTGCAATATATGTCCATTAACATTATCCTACTTATTCCTAGATATCCCATCTTGAATGGGCTGCAACAGCTCCTCAGGTCGCTATAGCTACAGACCTGATTGATCTATCCTGATAGGCTGCCAGCACTGGTTGCTATAGCTACAGACCTGGCTTCTACTACAGCCTAGTGGAAGCCAGTAAACATGCCCCTGAATTCAAAGTGAAACCAAGAAAACAGGACTGAAGTGAGATGAATCAATAAAGTGAGACAACCCCAATAAGGGAAGAGTTCCAATATTAGTGAGACCAAACAAGGGGTGTTGCTAGTTATGCGTCCGTCTAATTTATGTCTTTAAGAAAAAAAGATGGAGCCCCCTCAAAGAAAGTACCTAGCATGGAGTAAAGGATAATTTGTGTGCTGTTGACCTTTTCTAGTTATGTAATGAATAATGCACCCGTATCAGCAAAATAACAAGTTTGAGTGGTCCACTTGGGCACGGGTCGTATCTGATGGAGCACAAGGCAATAGAAACAAATTGTGGGACCATCTGTAGCACTGTTAGTGTAAACCAGGTATTAACCAGCGGACGAGAGGTCATATACCAACTTTATTTTGCTTCCAAACAACGCGTTTCTAGTCAGGACTGGCATCTCCCTGAGACAAGCATTCTTGCCTTAATTAGGGCAAACATCACCTTACGGCCATGTGTGAACGCAGTCTTAAGGGATAGGCACCTGCAAAGAGGCGACATGCTACACTGGGGTTAGATTTTTTTACCATCTTTAAAAGGATTAGCTGATTT
>JAODAL010073011.1:0-14886 GCA_025379985.1 Phyllomedusa bahiana | reverse complement strand
ATTCGGAGGGGGTCTTTGATCCCAGGGTTTTTTTCTGATTGCCAGTTTTGATCGGGAAAGGGAATTTTTCCCTTAAATAGGACAATTGGCTTCTACCTCATTGGGGGTTTTTCCCTTTCCCCCTTGGATCAACCCCTTAGCACAACAGGCTGAAACTAGTACACTTGTTTTTTTTTTTGCCTTAAAACTATGAAACTTAAAAACTAGGCCCACAGGGTCATCCGGGGGGAGGCCTTTGCGGGCCCCACTGTGGTGGCATCAGGGAACACAGCCTACCCGAAAAAATGTGCTGCCAGCCTTCTGTCCGCCCCCTCTTTTTCTGCGACCCCTCGTACCTCGCCGCCCCAAATGGGGGAAAGGGCCCCGCAACGAGTGGGGACAATCTTTTCCCATTTCCCCAATTCCCGGGCGGGGGGCCCCCCTGCTCACCCTCGAGTAGCCGCACTTGCTTCTCCTGGCAATCCGGGAGACTGCGGACCCCCGTTGCTGCAGCATGCAGCCCTGTATGCTGGCGGTCTCCAACTTTTATCAAGACCTGAAAAGGACATTCTTCTATGACGAATAGGCTCCTGGACGAATGGAGGAAAGAGTTTACTCACTTCCGTTCCGAACTGTCCTCTGTGTCTACCAGGGTTGACACTCTTCAACACTGTGTATAGATAGATGGTACGCACACCTTAGGGAGATAGGAAAATTTGGGTGCTGGATGAAGAAGGATCAAAGATCCACATACAGTAGAGGATATATTCACCGCACACCAGGTGATTATTTTTGGAAATTTTAAAAATTTTTTTAGTATATAAACGTATTAAACCCCCAAACAGGATGATAACAAACAAAGCTTTCAAAAGAAGAACCTAGGATTTTCCATTTTATGCGGAAGGAGATGTCTAATAAACGACTTTTTCGGCCAAATCCCTTTTTTTCGGAGACATCTGTAATAGGAAAAAATGGTGTGAACAATCAAAACTAAGAGCGGTTGAACAGGGGGGAAAATGAGGGTGGGACAGGGTAGGTAAAAAAGGTAATAAAAAAATAAATTTAAGCACCACTTAGGAAAAAGTTTTCCCCAAGGACCTTTTGGCTTCCCTCTCCCATTCTTTTGATTATCCCGTTATTAATTTCACTTGCATTAATTAAGTATTTTCCCCTGCCCCCTCTAGGCATAATTTTCCTTTTTCTCCAGCGGTTTTTTTCCTCCTTTGGGGCTCCTTTCCCTTTCCCGGTATAAATATTAAAATATTTTTATAAGCTCTATCTCTTATTCTTTTTTATACTTATACTTTGGCACCGTCCTTACGGTTTGTTTTGTACCTTTTACTAATTACATAAGTACCTCTCTATGCCCATCAATATTCTATAAAACACTCAAGTGGTAAGCTATATCCAACATTCCCCATTTTTTTTTTTTACCTTTTTACTCTATTTTTCCTTTCCCCCCTCATATTCCCCCCCTGTATCAACCGCTCTTTTCCCTTCCCTTTTCCCCCCTTCTTGTTCTTTTCACCTTTTTTGATTCTCTATTTTTTTTATATACCCCACTGTCCCCCTTTTTCTTTGGTCATGCCCCTACTTAGTTTTTATTGTTCACACCATTTTTTCCATTACAGAGTCTCTCGAAAAAAGGTATTTCCGAAACGTCTTTATTATGACATCTCTCTCTTTTCCCGCATAAAATAAGGAAAAACTTATGCAGTATATTATTTTTGTAAAGCATTTTTTAGTAATACTCATCCGTATTGGTGTTTTATATCTTTGTTGATATGCACTAAATAAATAAATGTACCCCATAAAACATCCTTGGTGTGCGGTGAAAAATTCCTCTACTGACACTCTTCAACAGGTCAACCTTCTTTCCCCCACTCTCTCGGCCCCCTACAGGGCGTGTGCAACAGCATATTCAAAATATTTGCCCCTTTAAAAGCTTTTTGGATGATGTAGAAATAGAGGGAGGGGAAAAAATTTAGGATCGGGGGCCCTTCCCGGAATCGGTCCCCCTCCCCTTTTCTGTATCCATGTATCACCGTATTTTTAAATGTCTTGGATGTGACCCCAAAAAAAATATATCGAGATGGACCGTGTTCACAGGGCCCTTGCCCCCTAGCAAGGACCCCAGCACCCTAGAGTGTGGTTGCCCTGTCCCTTTCTTTTTCCTCAGGGGGGAAATCCTTCAAAAAGCTCACACACGTCGTTCCTTGTCTACCGGGGCATCAGTTAAGATTTTCCCCGGATTATCCCGCCACACCCTGGCCAGGGGTATGTTGAAGCCTATCCTCAATGCTTTTTAAAGGAAAGAAACACCCCTTAAATTTTTGGGGGTTTCCCCGTTGCGCTTGTTGTTCCCCCGGGGGGAGGCACCTATCCCTTGCGTTCTCCTGGGATTGCCGGCGTTCCCTAAGGGACTTGCACCCCTTTTTCCGGTATTTCCCCTGTCAAACGGGCCCCTCGGTGACTTGACAATGGAGCGGGGCTGGGGCTCGGGGTGGGGGGTTGGGCCTTTCCCCCTGTCTGGTTGACCCAAGGTTCCCTCCCGAGGGACCCGCTTGCGGGGGGGGCTTTCGCTGGGGTAAAAGTATCTAGTCACCAGCGCAGGTTCTATGTCCACCTCTGGTCAGGGTATGCTTCTTGGGGGACTTGAGTTGCCCCCTTTCTATGTGCCTTTCGCTTGCTGGGTTCGGTTGGGGGCCCGTTTGCACCCTCTCACTTTTTTTTTCTGTGGGAATTTTTTTTTTTTTGGTTTTTTGTTGTGGGGGCCCTGCCTCCCCAATGGTGAAACCCCCCTTGCTTTAGGGGAAATTCTTTTGTCTGTTTGATTTGCATTGTAACATTTATTTTTGATGCCCTTTCTGCAGTAATGTTGGATTCTCTTTAAAATTTTTTGGGTTCTTTTACTATACAGGAGGGGCTTCTTGACGTGCCTGTTATGCACACCCCCCAATTAGGGTTAGGCCCAAACCTTTGGCCACCCGTGGGCCACCGGGTTTTCCGGGTTTTTCTGGGGATACTTGTAGCTTTCTTGAGCAGGATTTTATTGTTTATTTGTTTTTATTTATGTGTATCCCCCTCCTCCCGGTTTTCCCCTTTCCCGTTTTTTTCCCCTTCCCCCCTTTTCCTTTTCTTTTGTTTTCCCCCCCGGGGGTGCTGGAGAGGGAGTGACTCATTTGTTTTTTTTAAGCAAGAGGGAGATTTTAAAGGGATACCCCTTCAACGAAAGGGGGTCTTAATATCCCTTTGGAAAAACGCCCCCAAACCCCTTAAATCTTTTTCATGGGCGGGAAGGAAATATCTTGTGTCTTAAAGAGACACATTTTAAAGGGTTGGAAATCATGCCCCTTAATTAAAGACGTTTTAATTTCCCCCCAGTGGCATTTTGCTAACTGCCCCCCACCCAAATTGAGGTGGGCTATCCCCAAATTCATAAATTTTTTAGCTCATCGGGTGATAGACTGTACCCCGGATTCGGAAGTAGTTTTTCCCCTTTTTTAATTCCCTCAACTTTAAAAGGGCCCACGTTTTTTACAATTTTTTAACGTTACGCCCCAAACGGGGGAGGTAAATTTTCTGCTGGAGGGTCCTTGTTTGAGTTGCACTAAAGGGCCCAGGGGTACTATTTTGTTTTTGGGGGGGTTTTTCAACCTCCCCCTTGGGCCCCGACACTGGATAATTTCGTCTGGCCATCTTCAAGGGCCCTTCTCCGCAAATTAAAAAGGTTAAGAGGGCCCCCCTCCAATTTTTTTGGGGGGTTGGATGGGGGCCTCCAAACCCGCCCGGGAGGGGGATTATTGTTTCTTCCTTTCCCCCAAAAACCCGGGTATAGAGAATTGCCTATTTTTTCCTTCAGCATAGTGTCTCCCATGGGCTGCGATCATTTTTTTAGGAAATTTGTAAAAATAGGGGTTGGGGACCACGAAACCGATCCCATTACTTTGCATGTCCCTTTTTTCTCCGGGGCCAGAACCGGGCCCTTTGGAGACTCAACGAGTCTCTGCGGGCAGGATTCTGTGTTTTTTGGCGGCGCTCAGGCAAGCGGCTGAGCTTTTTTTGGTCAGACCATGCTGGCGCCCCCAAACCTCCCCTCTTTTTAAGTGGGGGGCGCTGAAATGTGTTCTCCGTGGCACTTGTTTAAAAACACGGTAGTCGCCTAAAAAAAAGCTCGGTTGCAGGGTTGTCAAGGGTTACAAAAGGGGGACCTCGTTTGGGGCTCCTACAAAAACCAGGCTCTCTCTCCCAAAATTTTATGCAGGATTTTTTGTTACCCAGATTGGAGGGGGTTTCTACTTTTTAAGCGTCCGGGGGCCCAGACTTTGAAACTAGGACGTAGAAAGGGTTTTAGGGAAACGGAAAAAAAGAGTGGTCGATTTTTTGGCGAGGGCAGAAAGGAAAAACAGGGCGACGCACTCCTTTTCACCGGTATCAGGTTTAGCGCAGGCAACCTTCTTTTTTTCTATTTCCGAGATTACGGGGGGAATTTTCCCGGGTATACTTTTTCCCAAAGTTTTTACAACCTCTCAGGGGGTTTGGGGCCCCCGTCCCCCCTCGTGGGAGGGGACCCCCCTTTCCCCCGGTTTCCGACCCTACGACTGAAGTTTTTAAAAGCTGGAGGACCCTTTCTGGGAGGGGGATTTGGGAGTTGGTTTTGGGGGGCCTCCCCGCGGAAAGAGCCCTGGGCCCACGGATTCATGGAAAATTTTTTTCAAGTTTGGGCGCCCTCTTTCGCCTCATTTCCTCCTGACCCCTTCCCAATGCGGCCTCGGCCTCTTCGCCTTTCCCGGGGGGGCCTCCAGGGGCCCATTTTTCGGTTCTGCCCAAGCCAGGAAAAAGATCCACGGTTTTTTGGGGGCGTTTAAAAGGCCCAAATTTTCCCCTTTTAAATTTGCCCTTTTAAAATTTACGCCAAAATCTTGGCAAATCGTTTTAAACCCCCCCTTTTCCCCACCTTGATCCACTCGGACCCAAGGGGGGGTTTTCCCCCCGGGTGGTTGAGGCCAGGGAAAATACGTTAAAAACTTTTGTTATTATTCCCCTTGGCCCAGAAAATTTGGGAGACCCTTTGGGAAGATCCTGTCTTTGATTTTGAAAAAAGCATTTGACAGGACCCTTTTGGGGCCCTTTTTGGGCCCGATCCCCTAAAACACGTGGGGTTTTGGCCCCCCACCTTCACCCCCAAAGGTTAGCACTATACCAAAAACCCTTCTGCGAAAATTTCAAATTTAAATTTGGACCCGTATGGGGCCCCCCTTGATATTGCAAGGGGCATAGGCAGGGATCCCCTTGTCCCCGTTGTTGTACTTTCCTGATCATGGAACATCTTCTGGCCGCGGGTGGGGCCCAAAACCGGATATTAGGGGAATAGAGATTGGCGGAGGGAGTTTAAATGCTATGCTTTCGCAGAGACCCGCTTTTATTGAAAGACCCCCCTTTTTTTTTTCTCCCTTCCCCGTTGTTTCCCAGTTGGGCGGCTTAAACTTATGGTTTCCCAAATTTTAAAAAAATTACTCAAAATCTGAGGCTTTGGTTATTTTTCTGACCCGTTTCCCCCGTCCAGGCCTTAAATCCAAAATTTTTTTTCTCCTTTGGGCCCCAGAAAAAGGGAAACTCGTACTTGGGGATTTAAAAAACCCTCTGAACCCTTTTTCAGTTATTTTGAGTGTAACTTCCCCCCTTTTTCTAGGGTAAGATTTCGCAAAAAGCTTTTTGGGGTTTTGGGGTGGTGGTGATTTCTAAAGGTTTGGTAGGGTGAAAGTTATTAAAAAAGTCCATTCTTCCAAAACTGTTATATTTTCTCCGACAAATTCCCAATTTTTCCCCACCTCCCTCCCTTTTGGGTGAACTTCAGCGAAGTTTTACTGGGTTCTTTTGGGACTCTCGCCCTCCCAGACTCAAAAGGGAAGGGTTTCTGTCTAGCCCCAAAACGGAGGGTGGCGTGGGGCCCGCCTGATTGTAAAGTGTACTATCTTGCCGTGCCTTACGCTATTTTTTTAGAAACTGAATTACAGCCTCGGATAAATATGGGTGTCTATCGGGCCCAAAAGGTTCTTTCCCCAGGTCTTTAATTTTTCTCCTTGGGGTAAAGACCTACCAACCCGGAACCCCAAAACTTTATCCTTCCCCTACGCCCATACTTTTTCTATCATATTGAAATTTTAAGATCCCGAAAAACCCCTTTTTAGATCTAAAGGGCCCCCTGGTTTTCCCATTTCAGCCCAACCAAATTTTTTTTCCCCCAGGCGGCTCCAAAAAAGTCCTTCCCTTTGGGGTTCTAATTTTTCCCCTCCCCTCCTTTTTCTGTGCAGGTGGGATAACAGGGGGGCATTGCTCCCCCCTCAGAACCCAGTTCAAGGCCTCCCCCCTCTTTAGATACCGTTTGAATACTGCAAACTTTTGGCACTTCTTTTTAACCCCTTTCTATCAGAAAGGTATTTCACTTGGGCACTTACTCCTTTTTAGAAGCTTTGTGTGGCTCCCTTGTTCCTAAACACTTAATCTCCTTGCTCTACCTGTGGCTGATTTCTTCCACTTGTCAGGACCTTCCCCAAATTAAATTTCAAAGCTTGGGAAAGGGGGCTTTCAAAGCTTTCCAAGGGTTTGAAAAGTGGAGGAAAATGCTTCTTTCTCCTATAGGGCAGTAATTGCCTGTAAAGCCAGGAAAAAAGCTTTTTAAAAAATTGTCAAGGGGGGGTATTGAGTGCTGATCCTGCTTCAAAAGTGGTTTTCCCCAAAGTCCCAGATACCTGTGGAGATGTAGCCCCGGAGGCGGGGGTCCATGTCTCATAAATTTTGGGGGGGGTGCGCATCCTGCAACCGTTTTGGAGAAAGGTCCTTCAGGCCATTCGGACTTTTTGTGGGATTTCTTTCCCCGGGTAGTCCGGAAAGGGGGGGGTTTTTTTTATTTTATGACTCCCCTTTTGCAATTTCCCCTTACCCAAAAAAACTTTAACGGGGACAAACTCCCACAGGGAGCAAAAATGTGACCCCCGCCACTGGCGTCAAACCTGTACCCCCATTGTTACTGAATTTTGGGGGGGAAAAATCCTCCATTCAGTGAAAGGAAAGGGTGAAATTTTTCCCCGTCCCCGAAGAGCCCCTAGAGGGCCTGGCACATGGAAACCCCATGGGGTTTCCCACCAACCTTTCCCCCGGAAAATTTTAGTCCCTCTGAGGTAGGGGGGGATCTTTTTCCCTCTGTCACTTCCCCGTATATTTGGGGGCCCTGGGTGCCGCCCTTCGGGCCCTTGGGGCGTTGTGGTTTTTTTTGAAAGGGCCCTTTCCCCTTTGCGTTTTAGGGGGCATGACGTTTTTGCACTTCTCCGCACCGGCGGGTTTTAACTCTTTCCTTCCCTCCCTTTCCCGTTTTGGTTTGTTTTTTTTTTTTGTTTTATGGCCCATGGTATTTTTTAAGACCCCTTAGGTGCGAAGGCGCAGCCCCCCACCCCCTTACGGGGTGCGGGGTTGGTTTTTCTCCGGGTTTTCCCACTATGAGAATACAACTTGTTCTCGCGTCGGCTTGCACTAGTGGTTAGCAGGGGTGGCCCTACATGTCGATGCGATTTATAGAAATTGTTTCTTGTACCGACATTGTAGTGCCTCTTTTAATTTATAAAACCCCTATGTTTGTTGTAGGTTTTTTGGGAAAAAAGTTTAATTTCAACTTTTTATTAATGAAAAGCCTTTCAGGTTTTCTGCCAGGTTTTTGTAAATTTTCCCCAAACACTTTGAGGCTTTAAAAATGGTTCTGTTTTGCTATACCTCTTTTAAAGTTTGGGTGCATTTTTTAAATTTTATTTCCCGCATTTAAACCCAAAAATCAGCACCCCCACTCTACTTTTATGTGTATTCCCTTTATTGTTACATTTATGGCTCTTATTTTGGGAAACCCAAAGCTGGTCCCTTTTCCTGGCCCTTCTTTTTTATTCCCACAGTTATACACGGGGGTGGCTTTTGGAAAAGGGGGGGGGGTTCGGTGACCAAAATTTGGCCCAGCGGGTTTTTCCTTTTTTCATTTTTTAACTTGTTCACCTTGCTCCCCCGTGGACCAAGGTGGGGCTTTTGGTCGAGTTTCCCTTGCCCCTCTGGGTGTAGTATCAGTTTTTTTTCCACCATATCCCCCTGGTTAGGCATCTCAAAGCCCCCTTTGTATGGTTTCTAGTGTTGGTTAAAAATGCCTTAATTAGACTTTTTCCGGGTTTTCTCGGCTCATGTTCATTTGGGATTATGTTTATTATTTTTTATTTTTTTTTTTTTGCCCTTTTTTTTTACCTGTAATGTTTTTAAGAAATTAATAAAAAAACTAAAATTTTTTAAAAAAAATTTAAACCCTTTTTGTTTTCTTCAGATAGCGACGGAATTTGAGAAAGGGTTTCAAAATGAGCTATTTGTGTTCGAGCTGCAATCAGAAAGTGGGGAAAAAGATAGTTTTAAGGGATTGGGAGATCTAGGGCCCATGTTAAAAAATTTCTAGTTTGGGGAAGGTTTACAAGAAAAAAAAAATTTAAATTTCAGAAATGAGGTGAAAAACAGATATCCAGAACCGCTGGAGGAGAGGGCAGCCCCACCAAACATGGAGCAGGGTGCCCTGTTGCCCACACTGTTTCCAACAGAGGTCTGAGGTGCCAGAATGAATATGAGCAAGGCGGGTAGGGGGGAGATACCATCTGAGGTGAATTTTGCGCATGACCTCTGTATGGTTTAGGCATTTGGATAGTTTAAGGGGGGCTAAATGCGACATTTTCCATTGCTCAAGGGTAAACTCTCTGGCAAGCTCTTTTTCCCATTTAACCATACTGGAGAATTTTAAGTCATCCCAATTATCTATGAGCATATGGTAAATTAAACTCAGGCCTTTTTCAAATCCTTTCTTTTTAAAAAGGAAGTTGTGGAAATTCGACATTTTAAGGGCGGTTCTAGGCCAGATTATTGCTTGTAGGAGGTGGCGCAGTTGAAGGTATTGAAAAAAGAGAGTAGAGGGGAGAGTTGAGTTAAGAACAAGTTCTGCAAAAGGTTTCAGCTCATTATTGTCGTTGAAAAGTTGATCTACCGTGTGGAAGCCAAACTGTTTCCAAGAAGCGAAGGATAGAAATTCGTTCCAACAATCAAAAACTGTTATTGGTATATGATGTTTCTGAAGACAGAGCCAAGCATTTGGGAGAATAATTGTGGACCATAGTTTCAAAAGGTCTGAGAGGGAGTCTAATAGAGGTGTGGGCATGGGGGCTCCCAATAGTAATGCTCGGAAGTGAGAACTAATTCTACAAGGCGTGAAAGCAGAGTCTTCCAATTGGGCCCATGAGGTAGAATTGTCATTCCACCATAATGGAAGGGATTGTTCCAGGAGTATTGCAATGTTATATGCGTGAAGGTTGGGGACAGCTAGCCCACCATCCTTATGACTAAAAAAAAGGAGGTTTTTCTTTATTCTGGCTTTCTTACCAGCCCAGATGAAACTTGAAAAGAGGGATTGGAGTTTGTGAAGCGTGTGCGCAGGAATTAGGTAGGGAATGGCACGACAGATGTAAATGAACTTTGGTAGAAGGGACATTTTCACTATATTTATTCTAGCCATCCAAGAGAGATTAAGTTTGGTCAGTCTTTTGATTTCTGTATCCAATTCTAAATATAAGGAGTTATAATTTGTAGAAACCGTTAGATGGGGTGAGCTCGTCACTTGCACACCTAGGTATTCAACCGAGGCCGACGCAAGGGAGATGCCAAATTTCTCTAACATCGGGGTCTGTGTACGCATGTTATTGACTGGAAATATAAAGGATTTAGATTTATTAAGTTTGTAGTAGGAGACTTGTGCAAAGAGGGGTAGGTTATCGAGAATAGCTGGGATTGAGGAGAGGGGGTTCCTGATGATGAGCATAACATCGTCAGCATATAAGCTAATTTTATGCTGTGTATGTTGTATCGGTACACCAGAGATAATGGAGTTGCTCCTGATCTTCTCAGCAAGTGGTTCGATACACATTACGAAAATGAGTGGGGATAGGGGGCAGCCCTGTCTGGTACCGTTAGATAGAGTAAAAGGTTTAGACAGAAAGCCTGAGGTAAGCACCGAGGCGGATGGGTTGGAATATAAGGCCATAATGGCAGAAAGTGAAAAGCCAGAGAATCCAAACTTCCGCAGAGTCAATTCAATATATCGCCAATTGACCCTATCAAAGGCCTTTTCTGCATCTAATGATAACAGGGCCACATCTGACTTAAGGGTGTTTGCAACCTGTACAAGGTCTAATAATCTGCGAGTCGCGTCTCTGGCTTGTCTGCCGGTCACAAAACCGGTCTGATCAGTGTGTATCAGGGAGGGAAGAATCTTATTTAGACGACAGGCCAGAACTTTGGCATATAATTTGATATCTGTATTTAAAAGTGAGATGGGCCTATAGTTGGCCACTTTATCTCCAGGCTTTCCTGCTTTGGGAATTGTTGAAATGACAGCCTGCAAGATTTCGGCAGGAGGGTGTGGGTTACCTGCTATATCGTTAAACAGGGCAGTCATATGAGGGACAATTGTGTCTGCAAAAAGACGGTAATATTCGTTGGACAACCCGTCTGGGCCTGGCGCTTTGTTCAGCTTACTAGAATTAATAGCTAAATGGACCTCCGAGGTAGTAAAAGGAGTATTCAGTGCTTCTAGTTGTGATTCTTCTAACTTTGGGAGGGCTATAGATAAGAGGAACTTGTTGATCTCATCATCTGAGGGTGGAGGAAAGCCATCAGTTGAGTGCAAATTATATAGCTTAGAATAAAAATCTGCAAACTGATCTGCGATTTCTGAAGGGTTTATAATTTTCCTACCTGTTTCAGATGTTAAATGCGTAATTTTTGTGTGGGCATGTTGAAACTTAACTCTTCTAGCGAGAATTTTCGAGGGCCTATCACCTTGGAGATAGAATTGCCATTTTAATTTGGCCAGGTTTTTTTCATATTTTTGAAGGTGAAGGATACGAAGGTCGTTTTGTAATTTTGTAAGAGATTTTGATTGTCTATAGAGGGGTTTAGTTTTAAAGCTGTATCTGCTAACTTGATTTTATCTAGAAGGTCGTTTAGAGACAGACAATACTCTTTCTTTCTTTTACAGGCCAACTGAATAAATATTCCCCTAATAAAGGCCTTATGCGTGCACCATACCGTAGTTGGAGAGGGAACTGAAGTACTATTGGTGGAAAAATATTCGTTTAAATGGTTCCGTAAATAGGATACATTGGAGGGGGCTTTAAGCAAAAAATTATTAATACGCCACAGACGAGGTTGGGAGTGTAAAAGGGAGGTTTCAATGGACAGGTCGACTGGGGCGTAGTCGGACCACGTAATGTAGCCAATTGTCGAGGACATAACTTGAGTTAGTGTGATTTTGTCAACAAGAAAAAAATCGATTCGGGAGTGGACCGAACAGGGATGGGAGAAAAATGTATAGTCCCTTTCATTAGTATGAAGATATCTCCATATATCATGGAGATCCTCTTCAAGTAGGAAAGTCTTAAGGTCTGGGGCGGATGTTCCCCGGGGTCTGGATCTGTCGGAAACATTATTAACTACCACATTGAAATCGCCACAAACAATCAGGCCTCCTCTCCGCGCCTCTTTGGCTGCCGAAATGGTCCTTCTGATGAAGGGGATCTGGTTATTATTGGGGGCATATAATACTGTAAGGGTGTATGGTTTAGAATTAATCTCGCATAGGAGAATGATATAGCGGCCAGATGGATCTGAGATAACTTGTAGGGGTTGGAAGGCTACTGATTTTTTTACCATGATGGCTACTCCAGCTTTCTTTTTTAAAGAATGAGCCTGGAAGATATGGGGAAAGAGCTTGTTGTGTAACCTATGTGCATCTGTGGCCAGTAAATGCGTCTCTTGGAGACAAATTATGTCAGAGCCCGATTTTGTGGCTTCTTTCCACATCAACGAGCGCTTGAAAGGGGAGTTTAACCCCTTAACATTATAGGTGAGAATTTTTAAAGCCATAGTAGCAGAGAGGAAGGACTGTAGGGGCCGGTTAATTCACCAAAATACCAAAACAATCTAATGGATATCCTAGAAAAGAAGATGCAGTTGTACCAGTAGTAAGTCATTGTGACAGCATAACAATACAACATAACAGGAGAACACAACAAATGCAACCAATTATCCCTTAGGAGAAGGGATTACAGTGGGGCAGTCCTGCCTACAAATCAGGAGGATAAGAGAAGGGTGTTAAGACAGTGTTCCGACCTAAGGAGAGACGACTCCATCTTAGAGCCCCAACAGGTGAGAATAGGAGCAGACCGAGGAGAATAGACGAAAAGTCAAAGTCCAGAATTTGAACGGAACCGAGAGGTTTTCTCTGACCATAACGGCGTGATCATCTCGGGTCTCACTTGTTTCTTTCGGATTGGACTGGAATCATCTGTGGGAAGTAGGTTCCAGTGTCTCATGGCCGAGCAAGCTTCCTCTGGGGAGACACAAGTGATTTGGGATCCTTCTTTGTTGATTATCAGCTTCACAGGGAATCCCCATCTATACGGGATTCCTTTTTCTCTGAGGATCTTTGTATAAGGTTGAAACTCTCTCCTTCGTAACATAGTTGTTGCCGAGAGATCAGGAAATAGGGTGATAGGTTGAAACCTGTCTGGTAGCGAATCCACCTTGCGTAGTGCTCGCAGAAAAGCTTCTTTAATGTGGTAGAAGTGGATCCGTGCAATAGTGTCCCTGGGTACCTGAGGAGGGAGACTTCGAGGTTTAGGAATTCTATGAATTCTATCTATGATCAGTTCGTGGGTCGTACAATGTGGGAGCACCAGCGCCATCAAGTCGGTCAGAAACGCGTTAAGCTGATCAGGTGTCACGGATTCCGGAATGCCTCTAATGCGTACGTTATTGCGTCTCGATCTGTCCTCCAGATCAAGGACTTTGCTGGAAAGTCGCTGTACCTCTTCCTCCAGAGCATTATTGGCGTCTATTAGAGAGTTATGGGAGGTCGCAAATTCGGCCATTTTTGTCTCAATGTGCTCCGTTCTAGAGGCTAAAGACAGAAAGTCTTGTTTGAGATCTGAGATCATTTCTTTGATATCAGCTTGCAGTGTAGAGCGAAAGGAGGAAAAGAGGTGATGTAGATTAGATGTCGTTAGAGGTTGGGAGTCCATATCATCCTGGTTATTTAAATCGACTGAGCCCGCTCTTGAGGAAGTGGACGGAGGTGCAGAGGAAAATTGTAGCCCTTTCTTAGATCTTGTTTCGGTACCAGAAGAGGGACCGAAAAAGTCCGGAAGTTTAGAGGGTTGCGATTTGGGGTTTTTCTTAGAAGTGCCACCCATGTTTCGGTGGTGTTTAAGAAGGGTAGAGGACTGTAATAGAAGATGCACTGTGTATTAGAGGACAGGGCAGGTGTTCTTCTGATTAGAGGTGCTGAACTGGACTTCAAGCCGTGAGGGCCGTGCGCAAAGGTTGAAAGCGGCTTTGTGGGTTCAGCAGCTATGTTGCTTAGGGAGTGTTGATATGAGACGAAACAGTATGGTGAGCGACCTCTGTATAGGGCTTATTTAAGTAAGGTGGTGTATCGTCTCACAGGTGATCGGTCATGCAGATAGAAACAGAGTGCTTTAGTGATAATGTGATGCACAAACTGTATTGCAAGGGTGAAACAGCAGATTAGGTGGAGTTGTGCTCAAAGTCCTAGATAATGAGTTATAGAAGTTGCCCAGAGTAACACCAGATATGGCAAGACTTCAGTTATGATCTTCAGAGGTGCTAGGATGGGTGCAATCTCTGTGCTGTGAGTTATGAGGAGTACAGGCTCACAGGGATTCCTACAATCTGACAGTGCTGCTGTCAAAATGGCGTCAGTTCCCACCAGTGCATATGCTATTGCTAGTTCCAGGAGTAAATTTGTTTGAGCTATGTGCCACTAATTATGTTGTTGGTGGAGGAGATAGCCTCTGCACCTTATCACAAGATGAGAAAAGGTAAAGCAGAGGTCACATGTGTGACGTCCGCTCGCAGAGCCGCGGAGCTGACAGAAGCAGGGGTCGGGCAGGTGACTCAGAGCTCAGGATTCTCAGACACTGGAGCTGTACAGGAGCGGCGCTGCACTCAGCCACGATCCTCGGCTGTGGAGACAGGTCAGGCAGCCGCAACAAGCAGAAGGGGAGTCGGGCAGGTGATTCAGAGCCCGGGAGTTTCAAGCGCCGAGGCTACACAGGAGCGGCGCTTCACTTCAGCTGCGATCCACGGCACGGCTGACCGGAGCCGTGGATGCAAGTCGGGCAGCCGCAGCAAGCAGAGCAGTAGTCGGGTAAGCGACTTAGATCTCGGGAATTTCAAGCACCGGGGCTACACAGGAGCGGTGCTTAACTTCAGCTGCGATCCACGGCACAGCTGACCGGAGCTGCGGAGGCAGGTCGGGTGACCGCAATAGTCAAAGGGGAGAGATAGGTCGAAGTCCTCTTCAAACGGCGTCCGCCCCTGCAGGGGTGAGGGGGGGGAAGATCGCGCTGTTCCGCCACGGACTCACCACAGCTGAACCGCCGCTTTAAGCCTCCGAAGTGAGCCGGGTTTGCAACTGATGGCTTCTCTATTGCTGGAGGAAAGCTGTGTGTGATTTTCCAGCGGATCTTGCTGTCCTTAGGGCTTATTTGAGCCGAGAATTTGGGGTCTCTTCAGGAGAGGTCCTCAGACACGTCCGATCACATCTCCTTCCTAGGCCACGCCTGATACCAAATTTCTATTTTTAAAATTTTTGCTGAAATGCTATTTTTTGTTACCAATAACATTTTTGTTTTGCCACCTATGGACCTGAGCAATAACTAATTTTTTGTGGTCTGAAGCATACTTTAAATTCCTACGATACATGCAACTTTTAATAATTTTTTTATTAAAATTTTTAGGGAACCTGACATGCCCCCCCCC
>JAODAL010073010.1:0-14886 GCA_025379985.1 Phyllomedusa bahiana | reverse complement strand
ATCCCCTGCTCCGGGGAATGATGTGTCCCAAAAGGGAAAAAAAAATGGTCCATCCGGGGTTTTAGGACCCCTTTTCCCTCCCCCTTTACCCATTTTTTCCCCTTTTTCCAGGTCCTTTTTTTTTGCTCCCCCAAACTCAAAAATGCATCAAAGGGAATCACCCTAAAAAGGGGTTTGATACCTTCGGAGTGTCATAAAACGGTTTCCCTCTGGCGTCAATTTTTTCACACACTGAAATTTTGGGACTTTGGGGCGGGTGCTTCAAACCCGTTTAAAAAATGGGAAAGTGTTTGATGACCCATTTTTCTCAGACAAATTTTGTTTTGGTCTGGTCAGCTTCAAAAAGCGTAGTCTGTGAACTTTGGAGGGAATCACCTAAAATGATACAAAATGCTTTTTTGGGTTTGCTGCCTGTGTCACAGAACCCCCCGGATAAAATCCAGGGCCTTAAAGAAAGGGACTCCCCAAAAAGGACTGTCAGGGTTTTGTGGTCTTGCCCGAACGAAACAGACTTTTTGGGACATTTTATTTCTTATTTTTGGGATCATGGAGGTCAGACTGGTCAAAACCCAGGGGTTGTTTTTTTCACTATTTAGACCTCCAGAGGGAACCTGGGACCCCCCCCCCCCCCCCTCCTCTAAGACCTTGGAAAAAGGGACCATACTTATTGGGTTCGGGTGGCAAAGCTGCCTTTTTCTCACTGGCGCAACCGAATATTCCCCCCTATCTTCTTAATTGAAAATATGAAAAAATCCTTTACTGGATAAGATTGAGACAAAAAAGACTTTTAAAGAGGAAAGAACAGAGGATTTTAAGAAAAGGGAGCCCTTTTTAAAAAGTCTCAACTTCTCCCGAACAAGATTGCCCACTCATAAAAATTTTTTTTGCTACACTGGGTGGTAGCCAGGAGGCCTGTCCAAATTCACTGGGGAACTTAAAATATAGGGGGGGAGAGGGGTTGGGGCTATCTCCTCGATTAACCCTCAGCTGATTTTGAAATCTCATTGGGGCTGCCCGAACCAATAAACCCCACCCTTTTAAAATTTTGACTCGTTTGCAAACGAGGTATACTGGCTCCCCGGGGAAATGACGGGAAGGTATCTCCAGCGCCGTTCTAATGTTGATGTTGGTATTTTTGCAAGTGGGCCAAATAGTTTACGGCCCCGCTAAATGTTATGTTATGTTTAAAGTTTCCCCAAACTATGTTCCCACCTGATACTGTCCTTGGGGGAGAATGGGGCATTTGTTGGGTATCAGAGATATCTGAACTCTAACTTCCGTCACTCTACCCGGGGGCTTTGCCCATTTTCGGTAATGATGTTATTTGTCATGTCGTGGACAGTTTTCATTTTTCAAGATTTTTCCTATATTCTTTTTTCGGATTTTTACTTTTTTATTATAAAACCCAATATAATTTTTTTTAAAAAAAAAAACAAAACATTATTTTTATGACAGGTTTTTGAACTGAAAAGTTTCTGTGTTTTGTGCATACATTTACAAACCTCCAGCACTACAATTGCAAATCCTGTTTGAACCCCCCAACCAAACCCAGAAAGTGTGAGTCTATGCTGCCTTTGGCCTGTAAAAAAAACAGGGGTGAGAAAACCCCCTTTAAGGGGACTAATGGTTTTAAACACGGGTAATTCAATGAGGAAGGGTTGGGGAGTAGATGGTAGTGAAATCACCGTGTTCCATTAATCAAGCCCCATCCTTAGGTACCAACCCTCTTTCTTTTCCCCCAGGGGAAAAACACAGAAAGGGGGAAAATTATCTGGGGGAAAAATTTTAAATTATGGGGAAGTATGAGGTTCAAAGAAAATAAACATTGTTTTAGATTTTAAAGGTATGAACCCCCTAATAGAAACCCCAAGGGGGAGGAGATTGAAAGGTTCGTTTTCTGAATCACAAGGGGCTCAGTATTTACTAAGCCCTCTAAATGTATCAAGCATTGGAAACTATGGGTCCTGGGGCTCACGTTCTATGTGTGCCCAAGTATTCTCTATATTGTATTTTTGGTTTTAAAGGTAGATTGTGGGGGAAACCCAAAATTTTCTCTTTCATACACTTTGGATTACCATGACACCTCAACAAAGCTATGAAATGTGTCCCAGGGGACTCTCTACGAAAGCTACAGTAAAGGGAAATAATTCAGGTGTCCCCGGGTTTTACAACGGGAAAGGGGATGTTTTTTGTTTTCTGAATTTGAAAAATTGTATGAAAGTCGGAACAGGTATATTTATCAAATGTAATTTCCAGCAAAAAAAAAAATTTTTTTTTAAGTTCCGATGTGCAGGGAACCCCTTGTTACATTTTTTTTGCTCTGTGCCCTTTTTTAGAAGATTTTACCAACGTTCTGTATTTTGTGCCGTGGCTGCTGGCACTTGGGTTTTCTTGGGTGCCAGTGTTGAATTCAGCCAGCCCCATAAGTTTCCCCTTTTTTAACTAGGGGTTTTATTAAGTCGGACGATTAAGTCGGGGCCCATGTATTTGTCCCTTTCTGATTTTGTAAGTTTCAAATAACAAAAAACTATTTTTTATAAGCAAACTTTTGACCTTTTGTTTGTTAGTCGGAATGCGAGTCTTCCATACTCGCTTTTTTTAAAACATCTTAGCAAATTGACCAAATTTTCTTAAAATATTTTCTCCTTTTAATCATAACGAACAAAAAACAGACAACATTTAAAAGTCTAAAAAGGTGCAATATTATGCTTAAAGCGTAGTCCTTTTTTCAAGGGATTTAGGGGGGGAAGCTGGGGGCGGGGAGCCGCCGCACCCCCGGGCGACGTTTCGAAGAATAAACTTCTTTATCAAGCAGCCTTGAGGTAAGTATGCTACTTATATATTTTTCCAAAAATAAAGACTATACAATTAAAAAAACCTTTCTTTCTAACTTTTTATTAACCCTTTTGGCTAGAGCGTTTAAGCTTACTACCAAACTTCTCTTTTAGTTGGGAATGTTCACTCAGGTTTTTTTTAAAAAATATGGATGCCCTACAACAACAATTTTTACTAAAAAAAAAAAAATTTTGAAAAGATACAAAGGGATTTATTGTTAAACCGAGTATATACATGGGCGAGGAAAGATCCGTTCCGCTTTAAAACAAAAAAAAACAAAAAAAACAACAACGTTACTAGCTGGGGAAGAAAACACCTCTGATAAATAAAAGGGGCCATTAAAAATACAAAGTCTAATACAGCTAAAAATAAAAAGAAAAATAAGGGAAAGATTTTTTAGAAACGGATGGACCCCAAGAAAAACAGATCCTGGCGAGAGCAGTGGAGCCAGCAAGCATCGACAAAACTGGACAATCAAACGAAAACGGGGAAAAAAAAAAGAAGTAACAGAGCTTTGGCTATTAAATCCTTCAAGAAAATTAACAGGGCCAGAACTTGCTTTTGAAAAGGAAAAACTTGTTCCTATTTTGACAACAGTTTTTCATTTTAGGTGATTTTTCCCGCATGTTCGAAACATGGGGATTAAAATTTTTTGCACAGAAAAATAAAAATTTTCCCTTCCTTGTTAAACCCAATCCCCAACAATAAGATTGTTAAAAAAAGTAAATTCATCCTAATGTGTATGAACACATTAGGGGTTTTTTGAAATCGTACTTAAGGGAGTTAAAACAGCATGGGATAAAGATCGAAAATTAAAACCAATATCGAAAGGGAAAGGGTTTAACCCGCATACAACAACTAAAAAAAGATCCGGAATTATAATAAAAAAGCGAAAAGGGAGGAGAAACTTTGTTATGAAAAAAAACACAGTAATAGCGAAGCAACAAGGCAGAAAAAGATCATAATGTGTAGAAAAAAAAAACAACGACCCTCCCGCAGATTTAAATAAGCATTGAGTCAGTATGCAAGAAGCTTATATGGAAGGATTAATTTCAGAACCGAAAAAACCGTGCTAGCAATTTCCACTCCAAAGGTTCCGGTCCTGTCCCGGACCAAAGGGTAACAAATTTGGAATCCCCCCCGGGTCCCCCCATCTATCGGGGGGCCCAACTCCATTTTTAAAAATATAGCAACTATTTTGATACTTTTTGAAAAGATAGTGAGGAAGATCCCCATGTTTTGCGATACTGCCAATTTTTAGCAACATTTGGAAAATTTTAACTTACGGGGGTTTATTTTCTTTCCATTTGATTCAAATCATTATTCACGAAAAACCCTTTCGATGAAGGTTTTCTGTGTTAGAGAACCTAAGTGAAGATCCACTTGAGCAATAAACGGGTTTTCCCTTCATTAACGCATTGACATCATTTTAAAAAAAAATAATTTTCCGCTTTGGGGATCTTTCTTTTTACAGACGGGACTTCGTGGGTCCCCAAATAGACCCGTTTTCGAACTTGTTTATGTCTTTTTTGAGAAAAAAATTCTTTTTAAATTCTCAATTTTTCTAAAATTTTTGGAAAATTTCTATAAAAATTTTGGGAGTTTTTTTTGCCTTTGGCAGTTCAGAACTGAACTTAAATTTTTTTGGGAAACAAATAACAATGCACACTCCCTATAGAATTTTCCCATCACTAAAAAAGGGAACCCCGCCACATTTGGAAACGTAGATATCAATATCAGAACAAAATTAGAAACTACAAGTTTCAAAAAAGCAGACAAAAAAAATCCTTTCATAGAAAAAGTTATAATCTCCCCCAATTTTTTCAAGCAAACCCCAAAAGGGGGAATATACCGTGCCCGTGTATTTTTTCAAACGACATGCTCGCAAACAAGCACCGATAACAGAAAAATTTTTAAAACAGGTTATGAGAGGGTTTAAATCGAAAAAATAGGACAAGAGGTTTTGCAAAAAAGTAACAGGAATTGTTAATTTTGGAAAAAAAGATGAAGAAGGGATAATAAATCACCATGGGCTTACAAAGATAAACATGCAAAAAATGATCAAAAAAACAATAAAAAATTGGGCTCTTATGACATGTCCCCAGTATGGCGTTTATTCCAGGGGAAACCACCATTGTTCATATATCGAAAAGGACACATTAGGGCAGAGCCTTATAAGCTTGAATTAAAAAATCAATCAAAATGACGTGAGCTACCCCCTGAAAAAAGTGGAACGTATCCCGTTTAAAAAGCCAAAACGTAAAAGCATTATTTAAAGGGTCGAAATATTTTATCCAAACAAGGCCCCCCATTAAATTCAAGGTAACACTTGTCAAGTAGTGCGGTAATATATCTTTTGAAATGCCCCCGTGGGGAAAACCGTATTCGGGCAAATAGTAGACAATGAAATACGGCTCAATGACATGACGGCTTCGGGGTTTACAAACAGAAGAAGGGAAAAACAGAAATATTTTCGGATTTGCAATGCAATGAGAAAAATAAATTTTATGAAAAAACCCTAGCACCCACTTTTTCGAGGGAAATAACGTATCAGAAAATTAAATGGTGCGTACTGGAAAGATTAAAAGCATCTGTTTTAAACCCGAGGAACATCTAACTAAAAGAGAAAGCTTTTGGATAGTAAGCTTAAACGCTCTCAGCCCCAAAGGGGGAAATGAAAATTAAAAAAGAAAATTTTTTATAATTTAATTCTGTGATTTTTGGAAAGGGATATAATAGCATACTACCTCACGGCATGCTTTAAAAGAAGTTCATTCTTCGAAACGTCGCACGGGGGGTGCGGCGGGCTCCTGCCCCCCCAGTATCCTCTATTAATACCATTGAAAATAGGACTACCTTTAATGCGATAAATATTGCACCTTTTTCCCATGACTTTTTAGACTGGTTGTCTTTTTTTTGTATCGTTATATTAAAAGGAGAAAATTTTTTAAAAAAGTTTGGTCAATTTGCTATGATTTGTAAGTTTGCCCATGCCAAAGACGCATCTAAACATTTTTAAAAATTTTTAAAATTGTGAGGGGATAAAAAAGAAACTTTTTTGGGGTGGCATTTAACTTTTCTGAAGCTCAAAAAGGACCAGTCACACTTGGACGTTTCTTCCCTTTTTTTGTATGGGGTTTTGAGACAGGTCCCGTGCTGCATTTAGCTTACTCAAAACAGAATGGATAGTCAATTGGCTTTCAACTAAACCCAAAACTTTTGGGGGCCCCTTCCGTCTTTAAATGTTTTTATATAATATGTTATTTTCAATCATATTGAGTTAATTTCCTTTTAAATTTTAATAGACCAAAAAAGACTTTTAACAAATACATTGCTATTCAGATTTGCTTTGCCTTGTTTAGGGAAATACGGTGTTGTCTTCATTGTCAGCAGCCCTGGCTGACCGGATTGTCACTCCCTCTGATTTAAATTTCCAGACAGGGGGTTTTTTTTTCTATGTTTTGACAAGCTTTAACCCTTTAAGCTCTGTGCCTTGTGCACTACAGTTTATAAAAAACCTCCGCATTCATCAGACTGTAAAAGGACAGCTAGGTAGTAATATTACTGCTGTAGAACCCCTACACCTAACCAGATCTGTGATCTGAATCTGCTGTGGCTCCGTGAAAACAATGGAGGACACCACTTAAAATTTTACTTCACAATGCTGGAAAACCCATATGGGTTTGTGGAAATGTTCAGGGTAATTTGGTTAGATTTTTTGTTCTTCTTTTAAAATTTTCATTGTAAAAAATGCCACAAAAAAAAAAATTATACAAAAATAAAAAAACAAGTGTTTTTTTTTTTTTTGAGCAATAAAAAAACAATGAAGCCTAAGAAGAGAAATACACCGCTACTTAAAATCTCAAAAACCCACGATGCTGTTAAAAAAAAAACACAGCGACTAAAATGGGGGAAAAATCATGAAAAAAAACTACTAGCTGCTGCAAACAAACAAAAAAATTGTTAAAAATGCTTGTGTTTTTGCAAGAAGGCAACAAATGACCAGCCTTAGTGAAGTGCATGCAGTGACTTTTGGGTCTGTACGCCTTTAGAACAATGTGGTGCTACATGTTTCGGGTTTTGCTGTTATATGTGCCAGGATGAGCTGCTCCTTTGGGGCACAGGTGATGCCCAATTTTCTTTTTTCTAGTACATTGTGTATAAAGTAATTGACCAAAGAAGCTTCTATCTTCAACATAGAAAGTGTTTTCCCAGCAGATGTTTTTGACTGTTTATGTCAGCCCTTTGCTTTATGCTAATTGTATTCGTTATTTGCTTTTTTTTTTATGAGCTTCATTTTCCATTCTGTGACAACATTTTGGGGCCTTGGAACCAATTACCAGTTTTCCATTGAGTTATAGTTGAACCAATTTATATTTGTATATTATAAGTTTATTACTTTGCCTTCATTGTATGCATAATCTTTTTCTATTTTCCCAGGGGATGTCATGCTTGCTTTTCTATATGATCAGAATTAGAATTTAGCGTTAACTGTAATCTATGGTTTTCTGTGCAAACACCTAAAATTACAAATGTATGAAACTGAAAGATCCAATTAAAACTTTTCCCTGAAACCCCAGAGGAAAAAGCCATTTTTTTTGCTTTATTGGCAAAGCAATGCTAGTATGGTCAAGAGTTGGAGAAAGAGCAACAAGTCAGTTAGAACGATTGCCAATCCATGAAAGTTTTGTTTCAAAAGGGCCCCCAGAAAACAATAGTACTTTCCGTGCAAAACACTTTGAAAACTTGTTTTTCTTTCTTTTCCAGTCTGGGTACTTTTGAATGGAGCAGCCACTGATCTATTTCAGAATAAAAATGAAAAGCCATTCTAATGATTTTTCATGGGAGTTTCCCAGCCAAACATATGGATTCATTGCCACTTGTACTGTTTTAGCCAGTAAAAAAATGCAATTAATCAATATGTAAAAGTCATAAATTAACATACACATTAATCATTCTAATAGTAAAAGCTATGCATTAACTTTAAACATTCATCATTCTTAGCCATATGTGTCAGGCAGCGATTCTTTTTATTAATCAGTGTTTTTGTCTGTCTTTTTCTTCCTCTTGACTTTCAGTTAACTGACTATTCCTCACTTTACAAACATTGACTGCTGTGAAAATTCATTCAGTATATTTTGGGAGGGAGTATGTGGTTTCTTCGTAACGCTATTATTAACCATGTCATTACACATAAGTCAGGATGAAGAAGCATCACAATACAGTCTTACTGTTTTGTAAATTATGCAAGTAGTTGTAATTCACTAAAAGTCACTCAAAAGGCATGCCACAAAAAAGCATCTTATAGGTTTAAAAAAAAAAAAGACGGCCTCTATGTTATGAATAGCAGAATTTTCTGACATTTTGTAACGATTTCTGGCCACAAAGCCAGAAACGTCCCTGGTACAGGGGATCCACAGGGCCCCCCCGGGGCAGAGAATGGTAGTACCACACAGCTTTGTTTGGGGATTTCTTCTTACAGCGCTGTGGTGCCTCATGGGGGCCAGGTTCTCTCCTTCCTTGGCAAAAAATTTTATGTCTGCCTGGGAGGAGAGGTACCTTTTCCTTTCTACCTGTGTTTTTTTCCCCCCCACATCAGGTGGTATGGTCGCTTATATTGACGACCTGCTCCGGGTTGTGGGGGGCACTCATACCCAAGCCTTAGAGTTAAAACCCAATATATATAATGCTAACAGCATAAACAGGGTTTTTACTACAGAAGGGCAAAGGTAGTGTTAATTTTTTGGACATTACAGGGGAGGTAAAAAAATGACAAAGTGGAGGTTTTGGCCGTTGAAAATCCACCTCTCGAAAAACCCCCTTTTACATGCTAAGTAACATCATCCCAAAGCATGTTTTTTAAATTTGCCATCCCGTACGGAGAACTTATTAGAATAAAAAGAAATTGTTCCATCCTAATCGTTTCTTTCTAGACTAAGTCAGAGGAATTATCCAAAATGGTTGCTGGATAAAACTAGTCAAAAAATTTCTAAAAATGATAGATCAAAATTGCTTGTCAACAAAATAATAAAAAGAAAAATGAAAAAATTGAAAATTCTAAAATTATTTCATTTACTACCACCTATAGCGTCAGTTCTCTCAAATTGGCAACATTGTTAAAAAATATCTTCCTTTAATTACTAAAACCAAATAGTACCAAACAAATCATTAACACCCTTAAGGGACCTTGGGGTCGTACAGTACATCCCGGGGCCGCAAGGGGCTTTGCAGGGGATCGCTTCCCGCCCCCCGCACAGCCCCCGGGTGTTAGCGGCAAATCGCCGCTAACACCCGCAGTAACAGCGCCGGCGGTTGGCCCCCGCCCGCTGGTGCTGTTTACCCATCAGGCCCCCGGCAAAGATGGCCGCGGCGTCTGAATTATCGTCGACCCGGTGCCGGCGCACCGATCGGTGCGGTGATCGCATAAGCGCAGCATGCTGCGCCGACCCGATCACGGGCATTGTTGGGGGGAGCCTTTGGGGAAAAGGGCTCCCGTCACTTTACCCTGGCCGGTTTGCCCCCACTTCCGTCCGCAACAGGAAGTGGGTGGAAAACCGCCATCTTTGTCACCCAATGCATTGCCATGCAATTGCATTGGGTTGTATTAACAAATCGCGCCACCTAGGGGTCAAGTACCACAGGTGGCCTCAATGTTACAGTAAAAAAAAATAAAAAAATAAAGTTTTAAGTACAAAAAAAAAATATTAAAAGTTCAAATCACCCCCCTTTTCCCCATTTTAAAATAAAATCATTTAAATTATTAAAAAAGTTACACATATTTGGTTACGCCCGTTTCGAAAAAGTCCGATCTATAAAAATATAACATAATTTATCCCGTACGTGAACCCGAAAAGAAAAAAAAATTCCAAACGCCAAAATTGCGTTTTTTTGGTCTTTTTGTCACTCCAAAAAATGTGAATAAAAATGATCAAAAATTTTCGCCATGCATTCCAAACTGCTAGCAAAAAAAAAAAAGTACACTTCAGCCCGCAAAAAATGCCCCCTCACTGGCCCAATAGGTTTTTACAAAAAGTTATGGTTGCACAAATGCCGCCATGGCGCAAATTTCAAGATATGAAAATGTTTGGAATTTTTTACGGTACCAAAACATAATGGAAACCCTCCCATGTTTGGTATTGCGGGATGCGTAATAACCTGAGAATACAGATAACACATTATATTTACCGAAGATTTGAACGTCGTTAAAAGCAAAACCCCTGCAAACATGGCGAAAATAATTTTTTTTTTTCACAATTTGTCCCACTTGGAATTTTTTTTGCGGTTTCCCAGTATATTCTATAGTATAGTGAATAAACACCATTAGAAAGTACATCTTGTCCCGCAAAAATTAAAAGCCCTCATGTGTCTATGTAGGTGGAAAAAAAAAGAAGTTAAGGCTTTCAGAAGGCGAGGAGGGAAAAACGACCGGGGTCACCAAAAAAAAAAAAAGCCCGGTCCTTAAGGGGTTAAAGAACAGGATGTTCGGTTTATTTCAAAAAGAAGTCATACTCTAGGGTTTTCTATTATTCTCCCAGTGTTTTCTCCTCTAATCGAGATCATCTTAATAAACCTGGGCTGAACACCAAGGCATGTAAAATGCGGAATTTCTAGGTGCATAAGTGTAGGGCCCTGCTATTATATCTCAGGAATCATTCGGTTTTCATATAACAAAGATTTTTAAAATGAATAAGCTACATCAATTGTAACACTCGCTTTTTAGTATACTTAATCCTGTACAGTATGTCAAAAACAATATGTTGGGTGCAAACAAATGCTCCCTAAAGTCCCGCATCCGCAGACATCTGTCGGATGCCAAAAAACCTTTGAGTGTAGGTATCTCCATTTGGCGTCAAGACACTTTCAGGACGCACATGCAGGAGGACGTTACCCACTTCTCGTTCAGGGTAATAGAATGGGTTAGTAGGACCTGGGAGAGGTGGCGATCATAGGAGGAAGTTGCTTGCAAGGGAGGCCTGGTGATCTTTACACTTGGCACCGATTCCCTTGCAGTTAAATAGACGGTAAGATCTTATTTGCCACTATTAACTATCCATCATGTTACCATTGCAGTTGCATCTAACACTTTTTATCTATGTTTTAAAGCTATGTTGTTTATGTTTTATTTGTTTACGTCATTTCCTTCATCACATGAAGATCACATGACCCGTTATCAGGGTATTTAAATTGTATTGTATATGTGTTTTTGCTATGCCATGAAAAGGTGCTGCTGCCACCGAAAAAGCGTCGGTCTCGATTTCGACCTTGCATGATTCTATGTGGATCTTTTAAATGCCCTTTTATAAATAAATTTTTGGAACCATTTTTTCACCTCTGAGAATGTTCTCCGCTGGACTGGTTTTGTTTTGTGTTGTTACACACAGTGGGTAGCCAAAGTGCAGGGCTGGATGACTGGACACTGGAGCTTTTAAACGGATGCTGCAGTTTGTTTAAAAAGATGACAGAGGTCCCAGACAGGTGACAGAATGTATTCAGCAGCAGGAGACAGCAGAGAGAAACTGGAGGACAACAGAAGCACTGGAAACCTGAGGGTTAATCTAGCAGGAGCTTCAGCAGCAGAGGTCTAGCTCTAATGATGAACACCAACAAACTGACACTTCCAGGGAGGAAGTTCCTTATGAAGGAAAGGGTCAGAGGTCACAGGCAGGAAGCAGGAGCACTGTGTGCATAAATGTCCGCAGGCTTTGGCGCGCGCGCGCCCTAATGGGGTGCGCACACACACGCTGGGGAAGCACAGAGGAAAGACACGCGTGGAAGCAGGGCCCGTGTGAAGTAGCGATGAGCAGAAGCGGTGCAGAGCAAACTGACTCTGTCGCTGTAAGTCCCGCACAGGGAGCCACAGCGGACTCAGACACAAGGGCACGGACACGACCACGGTCCCAGGCACGGGCCGCGGTGCGATCCGTGACAAAACCCCCCCTTAAGCCCTCCCCTCTGGGCCTGCCAGGTACCCCCATAACGGCTAGGGGTAACCACCTCCTCCTCGGTATCACCAGGAACTTTCTTCAGAGGAGGTTGTCCAGAAGTCCCGGATTACTTCTTGAACCGGGGGGGGCATAAGCAGAAACAGTAGGCAGGGGGATCGGTGGGTGGTAAACAGAGGTGTCTTTACAGACCAGGAGCTCTTCTTGCGCAAGAAGTTCCTCTTCAGGCAGTCCCGCAGAGAAGGGCAGGGAAACGGGTTGGGGCGGGACTGCACTGGATGGGCAGAGTTGAGGCAGCGAGAATGACATGGCTCGCCCCACTGGAGAACATCACCTGTTTTCCAATTAGGGATGGATTGTGACGCTGGAACCACGGTAGGCCAAGCAGGGGCTGAAGCAGATGTATTAGGTAAAAACGAAACGAGATGTCCTCTTGGTGGAACTTCCAACTTGCCGAGAACAGAGGTTTGGTACGGTAACGAACTGGTTCTTTCAGGATCTTGATGGAGGAGAAAAAGCAGCGGTTTAAACCAGACAGGAGACAGGCAGGCAAAACTTGTCAAGCAACGACGGGTGGATAAAGTTCTCAGCGACCAAGGTTCCAACAAAGCAGAAACTTGGATTTTAGTACTGGAATCAGAACAGAGAGTGACCGGGTGGTCAGACGAGGGGCAGAGGCATCTTTTCTCAGGACACTTCACCCCACAACACCATGGCATGGAGGTTTTTCCCGGGGCACCCGCAGGGGAAGGGGGAGTTCTTCAGATAGTGCTTGGCATTGCCACAGTATAAGCACATGGTTCAGACTCAGCCCGGCGAGTGCGTTAACCGGCTTAGATGACGCGATTCACCTCCCCTAGGATGTCTTGAAGGAACTAGGTGCCTCTGTGAGATTGACCCTTGGGGGTGAAGGTGCAAGGCGAGGCAAGGCTTGCGAGGAAGGAAGGGGGGGATGCTGGTGAAGCTCTAGCTCTCTTTTCAGAAAAACGTATTCGTATTTTGGTAGCTAGAGCAATTGAGGTCATTTCCCGGTTACTTGGGAGGTCACGACCAGCCATTTCATCCTTGAGTCCCCAGCGAGGCCCCCAGAAGGCTGCAAACAAGGGCCTCATTGTTCCAAGCGAGTTCCGAAGCCAGGGTACGAACTAGATGGCAATTGGCCCAAGAAGATTCGCCTTGACAGGCACGTAGCAGAGCAGATGCCGCAGAGGTATTGCGCCCAGGTTGTCCAAAATTTTACGGAAAAGGGGCTCAGAAACTCTTGGATGTCCCCGTCAGCGGATTCCCTCTCTCCCAAGGGGGTGAGGCCCAGGCCAAGGCTTCACCTGAGAGCAGGCTGATATAAACGCCACCATGGCTCTATCGGAGGAAACTGGTGTGCCCGGACCTCGAAGTGTATGGTAACACTGGTTGAGAAACTGCGACATGTAAAGGGGGTTCCATCGTAAGGACAGGCAGGACAGGTGCAGCTGGGGCTGGATATGGCAGCAGGCGGCGGAACCACAGGGAGGTGGTGGAGCTGGGGTAGGTGCCAGTGCAAGAAGTAAACTTCATCCCGAGTGCAGTAACTGTCTATAGCTTCTAGAAGTGTTGCTCCAGGTGTGCCATTTACGATTGATAACAGCCATAGGTCAGGTAGAGTCACTCCGGCGGGATCCATTTTTGTTCGGTTTAGTTCGTACTGTAACGATTTCTGGCCGCAAAGCCAGAAACGTTCTGGTACAGGAGATCCACAGAGCCACCGGGGGCAGAGATGGGGAAATACACGCAGTGGGTGGCCGAAGTGCAGGGCTGGATGGTGGACACTGAGGCTGATAAACGGATGCGCAATAGTAAACGAATGACAGAGTCCCAGATAGGTGACAGAATGTTTTTCAGCAGCAGGAGGACAGCAGAGAGAAACTGGAGGACAACACGTCAGGACACAGCAGTGAGAACAGGTGCGCTGGGACAGCGCAGGGTTAGCACCCGTTCAGCAGAAGCACTGAAACCCGAGGGTTAAGCTAGCAGGAGCTTCAGCAGCAGAGGTCTAGCTCTCATGATGAACACCAACAAACCCGACACTGATCCAGGGAGGAAGTTCCTTATGAAGAACGGGTCAGAGGTCACAGGCAGGAAGCAGGAGCACTGTGTGCATAAATGGCTGCAGGCTGCGCTGCGCGCGCCCTATGGGTGCGGGGCAAACGCTGGGGAAGCCACAGAGGCGACACAAACGCGTGGAAGCAGGGCCAGGTGATAGCGCTGAGCACAGGAGCAGGTGCAGAGATATGACATTGCCCCTGTAAGCCATGCACAGGGAGCCACAGCGACCCAGACACAGGGGCAAAGAACACGACCCGGTCCCAAGGCACGGGCGTTGGCGCGATCCGTGACCACATTTCATCTATCTGCCTATTAGACAAGCAGCGTCGTTTTGTTGCGGTGAATACATGGGAACTACTTATCAGCTGACCTGGGTTGTGCACCCGAGCTTGTTAGGTCTATATAAAGCTTAGAGAATAAGGGCACTCTGTGCGAGTAAGGTATGGATCCTGGTCTAGTTCTGCTTGTGGTTGACTGTTCTGTCTTGTGTCGTCAGTTGTGTTTGACTGGGAGTTTCTTGTGTCAGTCTTGTTGGTCTAGTTTTGGACTTTGTAGCTTTATGGGTTTGATTTTTTGCCTATGTTTCTATTGGGCCTGGTCCAGTATCGCTGGGTCGTAAGCCACTTGCTGTATGGGGTCAGTTGTTAGCTTAGGGAAATTTTTGAGGGAAAGTTGCTAAGTTTACACTCAGAGATAAAGGTTTTGGTGTTATGGGCAGTAATAGGGTGAGCTTTTTGAAAGGGACGTGTTAGAGACAGTAAGCTAGGAAAAGTTATTGCTATTACTCTTCGTTCCGGATTGTACACACATTTGAAAGCAAGGCTCAGAGTATATTAAGAATGTACAAGAGAAATTTTAGCAGTTGTGTGAGGAGCTGACCAGAGAAGAGGAGAGGAAAAAGGTGCGTGGGAATCCAGATTGGGATATGCATTGCGGGGAGACTATGGAAAAACCTTGTATGGCATGGTTAATAGTTTAAACAAATCTCTGGGGAGTAGTTAGCCAATAAATGATTTTCTGAATTGGC
>JAODAL010073009.1:0-14887 GCA_025379985.1 Phyllomedusa bahiana | reverse complement strand
ATAACTTGATTCACTGCCACTTTCATTAGAACATCCAGCAGTATGCAAAATAAATATCGGTTTTGGTGCTCACCCGGTGACGGTCCCAGGAACATATGTGTAGTAGACGTGCAACCAACACTGGAAGGTCCAGCAGCTCGGAAATTCTAACATAGTTCCTTTGAGAATCCTCCATCTAGATTAAAAGTCTTCAGTTTTATTTCATATCCAAATTTAAATGTTCTACATCTTGTACATTAGTGCAGGTAAAAAGCTGCTGGTGTCTGCGCTCACGCATTTCGTTCACAACATATCAATGTCCTCACAAGCAAACCTGCCTCCATCGCTCCACCAGCCCCGGGGCTGCTCCATTTTCTTAACACTTAATGTTAATGCAAATAAAAAACCTATAGACAAAGTTTTGGGGGAAAACCCGGGAAAGGGGGGTTTTAAAAAATACATGAGGTTTGTTCAAATTTTAAAACCCTTTGGGGGATCTGGATTACTTTTCGACCCAGATGTTTCTCTGTTATCCTGGAGTATCTCACTAAAAATAAAGTATAACCGCCGTTCCACGGGGGTTTCATGAAGGATCGGTCCTGTCAGACTAATTCATCAGCTTTATGAGGAAGTAAAATGCTGACTGGTCGGGGTGAGGCAGGGGAGCATATATCTAGTTTTTTTAAAAGCTTTGATACGGTGCCACTTAAAAGGTGGTAAATATAAGGAATGCTTGGACGGGGGGAAAAAGTGTGAAAGTGGGTAACAACGGGCTCATGATAGAAAAAAAAGGGTAGAAATTAAGGGTGCATACTCGATGGATCCCTTAAGTGGGGACCAAAAGGGTCAGATTGGGCCCTATCCTTTCAACATTTTCTTAATGATTTAACGGGATTACACAGTAGAAATCGATCTTTGAGCGATACTAAGCTTGTAAAGTAATTAACACAATAGAGGTAATTTGTTACAAAGGGGTCGGGATAATTTGGGGCCGGGGCGGGGAAAAATGGCAGTGGGTTTAACATGAAAATGAAAGGTTATGCACAGGGGGAAGAAAAACCCCTTTAAATTTTGATTACATTTTAAAAAGGGAAAAAAAACAGGGTAAAGTGACATGGAGAAGGACTTGGGAACCCCTAGTGGACAGTAAACTTAATTGCACAGCCAGGTAGGCCAGCACCCAAAAAGCAAATAGGACATGGGGTGCATTAAAGGGGGGCAAAGAGAATGATGGGAACATTTTCTCCCATTATACAAGTCAGGGTTAGCCCAAACATGGAAAAAAATTGTGTACAGTTTTGGGCCCAGGGCACAGGAAAGACTTGTAGGCTTGAACAGGTACAAAGGGGGCAACAAAAATAATAAAAGGACTGGGTGGATACATACACGAAAGTTTGGGCAAGATTAGGGTTATTTTATTTTAGAGAAAAAGGGGGTTGGGGGGGGACATAATAAATTTTTAAATTATCAAAGGTCAATTAAAGTCTCTCCAAAAGATTTATTTATACCCAGGTGTATCTGAAAAAGGGGGCTCCTCTCGTCTTGAGGAACAAAAGTTTTACAAAAAAATTAAAAAGGGATTTTTTATGTAAGAGCAGTGGACTGGGGAACTCTCTGCGGGGGGAATTGGTCATGGGAATTCAATAACCGATTTAAAAAGGGGTTTTGGATGCTTTTTGGAGCGTAAAATATAAAAAAGTTATAGTGCTGGTTTTTGGAGGGGGTCATTGACCCGGGATTTTTTCTGATTGCCAGATTGGAGTGGGAAGGGAAAATTTTCCCAAAAAGAGGAAAATTTGGCGCTCCCTCTTTGGGGGTTTTTTTCCCTTTCCCCTCTGGATAAAAACCCTTTTAGCACCAGGCTGAACTAGATGGACGACTTTTTTTTTTTTTACCCTTTAAAAATTAAAAAAATTGAAACCTTTTGTACTTTTTTTCTAACCCAAAAAAGGGGAGACACCACCCCCTCCCCCCCCCTCCCCCCCCCCCCTCCGCCGCTTTTCTAGAACGGGTTTTGCTGCCCCTGAAGACTTTAGAGCTTTATCTTCGTGTCCGTTCTCTGTGAACGGAGGTTGTGCGCGTTCTGTGCCGCCGCGCGGTGGCGCCATATATAGAGCCGTTTAGAGTGAATTTAGCTTTTTTTTTTTTTTTTTTAAAAACAATTTTTATTTGCAAGAAAATTTTTACAAAGATTATGTCTACATTCCTAATTATTAAATTGACATCACATGAAATACATACTTTTGTATATAGAAGTTTGAGAAATGCCCTTGTCTTAAAATTTTTAAAAAAGTGAATCAAAAAATAAGGAAAAACATCTAAAAAAACTAAAATTAACAGAAATTTAAAAATCCTTTGCCCTTTCTTGGCTATTACTAAGTTCACTTTGCGCTAATAACAAACTCCCCTGATAACCCATGGCCAAAAAATGGGGAAAGGGAGGAACAAAAAAAAAATAAAAAAAATTTTAAATCCCACTTTGCTTTTCCAACCATAGTCTTTAACTTTAATTTCCCAAATTCCTGCAAGTTTCTCCTTTAGTAGAAAGAAGTATATTAAAAAGGTTTTTAATCTTGGCAACTCTTCGGGAAGGCAAATTCCAAAAAGTTCCTCCACTTTTAAACTTTTTTTTTAAAATTACCCCTCTTTGGATCTTTCTGTATCCAATTTTATAAAGGAAAAAATTTTTCTCTAAATGTTTGAAAACCCTCCCTATTGGACTATTTCTTGCAACCATCCCTTAAAATGCATTTTTTTGTCCCAAAAGGGGAATTTGTAGACCTTTTTTTCCCCAGACAAAAGCCATTTGACCATCCCAAGCTGACTGAACTTTATGGAAAAATTGCCAAAGGGTTTTTTTCATCTGCGCTTCCAAATTTTCTGTAAAAACTTCGAAATCTTTCCCATATTGTTTTAATTTGGGAAAATCCATAATCCTGTTTTAGGTTCCCCTTATCCAAACCACATTTGGGGCATGTTTTTGATAGTGTGGGGAGATTTTTGTATGGATGTCCAAGGCGTAATTGCTTTAGCGCAATTTTAAAATCATCTCTCCCCAAACTTTCTTTAATGATGGGTTCGTACTCTGTCAAACCCTTTTTGGATTTTCCAAGAGCATCATTGTCTCCAAGTTCCTTGTTAGGGAAGTGAAATTTGTATCTCTTTTCCCCTTTTCCTTTTCTTTATTCAAATCTGCCATATAATTCACCCGAGATTTCCCAGAAAAATTAAACCCAATAACGCATAAAATTTTATCATTTTTGCTTTTGTATATTAAAACTGGGTTTTACAAAAGTGTTTGATTTGCAAGTTTGGAAATTTGTCTTTTGGTATTTCTTTTTTTTCCCTTTAAATTTTCTTCCCATGGGGAAAAAACGTTTCCTTTATATGAAATAGATTTTTTAAATTTTTTATTTTCTTTTCTTTCATTTTAAAAAAGGGTTTTTTTTCTTTCCTGGTGTAAACTTCGGTAATCCCATATATCATATTTTTTTGATATATATTTGGCGATAAAAAATTTTTCGTTTATTTTAAAAGTACAGAGTACTCTCAATAACACTCCCTTTAAATATTTTACTGGAAGTTTTTAAAGGTGTATGAAATAAAGACTTATCTTCCAAGGTCGCTAATTGTTTTTCAAAACATTAAGTTAAAAAAAATTTACTGAACCCCCAAATCCGCCCCTTTTGTGCTTACCAACGTGATTTTTAAAACTTAATTTTTGGCATTTAAATTTCCAACCCAAATGTTTGGCTAACTAGTTTATCTTATCCATTCTGGGTCTTTTTTTTTTCCAGAGAAAACCTATGAAAGCTGTACGTGTTCTTAATACTTTGTGTTTCAAAAAAATTTTGGCAAGTTTGGTTGGATCTTCCCTCGAAAACTCACCATTTTTATTAGGTGTGCCCTACCAAAAAGGAAGGGGAAAGATTTTGCCACCTATTAATTCCGGGAGAATCTTGTGAAACGGGGGATCTAATTTGTTTTTAAACAGTTGTGAAATTTTTCCTTTTTTTTAAATCCCTAAATATGTTATATGCGAATTAACAATTTCTCCCCTGAGTCTTATTCTAAGTGTCTTTTCTAAAGACCTAATGGAGTAGTTGACTTTTGAAATATTAATTTTGAAACCCGAGATTTTGCCCACTTAATAGTTTATCTAAAAAATTTCTGAAAATGTTGCTTGGGACTCCAAAAAAAATCAGCATGTCATCTGAAAAACAACTAATTTCCCACCTTTACCCCCAACTTTTTTTCCAGTGTATAAGTTTCCTTTTAGCAAATTTTTTTTTTAAGGGTTAAAGCTATTTAAAAAACAGGGGTGACATAGGGTCCCTGTCGGCCCCCTTTCTTAGGTGAATTGTATCTGATAAAAAGCGGGAGTATGTTCTTAGTGAGGTTTATGATAAATTGTTTGCAATAAAACTTCAAAATTCCCCTTTTAAATACCTACTTTCCAAAAAGAATTTAGCCTTTTCCCAAATTTTACCATGTCAAAAGCTTTTTCTGCACGACGGCCCACAAAGCCCTGAGGATTGCCTTCCTTTCCTTTTTTATTTTCTGTGAAAACCTTTTTATGTTCGCCACCGCCCACCTTCCCTTGACAAATCCCACTGGTTTGGTCCTATCAATTTAGGGATAAATTGATAGTTGTTGGCCATAATTTTTGGGACAATTTTGCCCCCCGAATCAGTGATATTGGGCGGTAAGAACCTGGCAACAAAAGGGCTTTACTGGTTTTTTAAAAACTTTAATATGGGGTGTATTCCCGGTATCATTACGTTTTTGTGGATAATTTGTTTAAAAACCCCCACTTAGTGTTGGATAAATTTTCCTCTACCAAAAGCCATAAAATTCCCCGGGTAACCCCTTGGGCCCGGTCCCTTTTCCCCTTTTTTAACTTCTAAAATTTATAATTTTTTTCTTTTTTCTGAATCGGGGCATTTAAAAATTCTCTATTCCCCGGGGGAGGGTGGTAATGAGATACTCTCCAAAAAGTTCTATCTAAATCCCAAATTTTGTTTTCTTCAAAAAGCTTTTGCATGTAATTTTTAAGAAAAGTATTAATTAATTTGGATCTTTTTTTATTTCTCCTTTTTTTACATACATCCCCTTGGATTAGTGTTCTTTTAGATTTTCCCTAGAAGTTTTGGGCCCCAATTTACCTGCCTTATTACCGAATTGAAATGACTGTTTATATTTATCATTATACATAGATTCCAAATTTGTTTGCCATTTTCAAAATTTACTTTTTGCTTTTGCCCTCTTTTTTATTTTTGGGTGAAGGGGTTTGTGTGAAATTGTGTATTTTTTCCTCAAAAGTCTAAGTTTCCTATACTTTTTTTTTGTTTTTTTTTTTATGCATTTACTAAGACTTATTGGCCCCTTTAAAACCCCTTTGCCGTGTCCCCAAAAGGAAAGAATTGACTTTTGTCCATTATTTTTGGAATAATCCCACCACCAACCCGTAACAATTTTGAATTTTCATCTTTTGTCAAAATGGGATCCTCCAAATTATATCCGTGCCCCCAGGATTGTCAGGCTGAGTTGACTTTTTAAATGGAGCTTGGGCTGAAATAACCAATCCTTTATATCTACCTCATTAAATTTTCCCCCCAAAAAAGCCCTTCGGGGATCAAAAAAAAGTCAATGCGTGACCACAGTTTTGGGCTGAAATAAAATTTAATTCCCTTCCCTAGGTTATTTAGCGCCAACATCGTTTTAATACAGTTCTTTGAGAACGGGCAACAAGATTTTTTTTGATGGTCTACATAAAACCTTTTTCTTCTTTTTTCCATCTTCCGTTTCCATTACTTTAAAGTCTCCCCCCATTAAATTTTTCTGTTCGGGGGTCGCTAATACTTTCTCCTCAGATCCTAAAAAAGGTTTTGTTTGGATTTTTTGGGGCATATTGTTATACATACTAAATTTACCGACGGGGTATTTAATACAAGATGAATCTTCTACCTCTTTATCACTCTTAAGGGTTCACTGAGCATTGCGATTTTTACTAATTAAAACAACACCTGTTTTTCTTTGTGGAGAACCAAATACTTCCCCTCCCACTTTTTTCATCCTGTCAAAGTCCCCTTTTGTGAGATGTGTTTCCGTAATAATGTTATCTATATTAGCCGTTTAAAATGCTTAAATCTATCGTTTTTTTGGGGACCGTAAAAATTTATATTTCCCAAGTACTATTTTCTATCCCTGTTTTATTATTCAAATTTGGAAATTTTATCCCACTTAGGAAATTTTGAATATTTTTAACCAGACAGCAAGAAAAATCAGAAAAAGCCAAAAATTGGGGCCTGCAAAAACCCCAAATACCCGAAAAAAAAAAAAACCTTGAGGAAATTTCTTTTTTAAAACTCTCCCACATTTCCTTCTTATCCCTTTTATTTGGACTTTCTTTTTTTTTCCCTCAGTTTTCTCTTTTCAAAAAAACCCCGGCCCCCCCACCCCAACCCGATTTTTCCGTAAAAACTACAATATGGAAGAACACTATTTAAAAATGTATGGTTTGAACATTCTTGATGACCCCCCCTTTCATCATAGAAAAAGCTTTTAGGGAAAAATAGCTGAAAACAGAACCCCTTCACGTCTATTGTGTGTAACGGGATTGCCAAATCTGTATTACTGAAGCATTAAACTTTCGTTTTCCCCGTCGACCTCGGGGGTTAAAGGCGGAATAAAGGATTCTTTAGACTCGATGGTGTGTTCGGTGTAGGCACTTTTCTTTTGATGGTGGAGAGGATGGAACTTTTCCTCACCCAAGCTCCTCTTCCTGTATTCTTTGACGCTCTTGTTCTTTTTTGTGAACCGCCTTGTCAATGTGTTTTGTTAGTCCAAAACTTCCTCTGGGATTGAAAAAGGTTCTGATCTTCCTTTTTGGGAAAAGATTTTCAAAGTTGCTGGGAAATTGTGTGAAAAATTTATTTTTTTTTTCATCAAAGAGAACACATGTGGAGAAAAGTCCTTTTTTTTTTAAAACCCCAGCGGAATAGTCACAAAATCAAAAAAATGTCCTTTTAAAAAGGGTTTTTTTCCATTTTTTTTGAAAAATTGTAATAAATCAGTCTTTTCTCTAAAATTCAAATATTTTATATCACGGGCGTGGTTTATTTTTAGAGCCTTGACCCGTTTTTCTTGGTGGGGCTATATGGTGGGCCCCTTTAACGGTGAAAGTTCCCCATATTCCCAGCTGGCCGGGAGATCCTTTTCCTATAGTGCTTAGTTTACTTTGGGGAAATCTCTGGGAGGGCCCATTATTCAGATTTTTAGCTAATATTTTTAGATCTTTAGTTTCTCTTTTGTCTTTAAAATGGCTTGGACTAACTTTTGCATAGTGCTTTAACCCCTAGAAGGTCATCTTTGTGCCATGGTCGCTGCTCCAGCTCAGTATTTTCTCCCTTTTTCCTGCGGTTTCAGCCTGTATCTGTTTCATATAGCCTCCCCCTTTTCTCCGAGATTGTTTTTTTTTCGGACCAATTATTTTTGCCCCTTCTATCGCAAAGGTTTAAGGGGATTGGCTGCAAGTAGCAGGGGCCTGAAAACATTCCTCCTGATCCTCCCCTCGCCTTGTTTTCTGTGTTGCTGCTGGGCTGCGACTTTGCCTGCCTTTTTATCTTGGGGGGCAGGCGCCCGTTTGTGTGATCGGAGGTTTTAAATTTAAACAGCCAGGGGTTTTTGTTTAAATGGTAAGTGTTTAATTCAGGCAAAAAAGTAGCTGGAATTTCATAGAATTGTGAAAATCTGCAGGAAATTGTTTGAGGATTATTTCTGTTGAGAACTCAGTGTTTTCCCGTGTTTTCAGCTCTGGCTGGGCAGTAAACACTTCCATGTATGGGGGGGGCCCCTTAGGTGACCTCTCTTGGGCTTTGCTTGTTTGCTTTGTTAAATTTAATTGTGGCACCTTTGTCTCCCCGGGGTCCTCTCAGGATCTGCTGTCACGTCCCATGCTCCTTTTGATTCAATTAGGCTGTTTGTAAGGCTAATTAGAGAAAAAGCTACCCTTTGACTCCCTCTCTCCCCTGTGAAGCAGGAGCCCCCTGTCCAGGAGCGTAATGAAGTTTGAGGGGCTGTGCATGTCTCAATTTTTATCTCTGTGTTCTCTGAGATCCTCCCGATAAACCCGGAACAGGGTCGGAGGTTGTTTGCTGTTCAGTCCTGACCTCCAGTAAATTTTGACCTCCAGGTAATTAACCCGCAGCTCAGGGGTTTTGGGGGGGGGGAACGGAGCCCTGCTTGGGGGTGCTCACATGAGGGCGCACAACCGGAAATGGTTTAGCTCTTTTATCGCTCTTCCAGGGGCATGGATTATTTGGGGTGAAACGGCAAACAAATTGCGCGCTCCCCAGAGGGAACCTTCTTTGTGAGATGTTTCCTTTTTGGGGGAGGTTATGAAACATACTTGGGTAAATTTTCTCTACCTGCGATGCGTTGAGCTCTTCAGGACTCTCCAGCTTCTGTCACTTTCCCAAGGTTTCCTCTCGTTTATTGAGCCTCCCTCGAGGAGTTATTTTCTGTATTTTTCCTTGTCGGGGGGTGAAGCCCCGAGACCAAGCGGTGTCGCCATCCATTATCTCTGCCATCTCTGGTGACCTCTTTTTTGCAGAGCGCCTGCTTATTTCTTCTCCACTTTATTACATATCGGACCTTTGAGCGCTGACCTGTTCCCCTATTGGACTTGATGGTATTGAGGGGCGACAGCTCTCGGCTCCCTGCAGCGTCCACGATACAGGTGCTACCGGCGAATGTTCATAGAATTGCTATTTAAATCCCTTGTAATGAGAGCTCGGCGAGTGGTCCTTTGATGTAGTACTTTTTTTTAAACCTCTTGTCTCCCCCGGACTTTAAAAAAACAAAGCACTGTGATTCTTTCAAAAAAATTGAATCTTTTTTTGGACTGACATGATTTTTTAAAGGGTATGGCGTGATCATCAGAGAAAGGGAGGTATTCAAACCAATCAAAGATAGTTATGCTAAGTATAGGTTCAAAACCAAAAAAAGTTTTTTTAATGTAAAGATACATTTTTATTAAAATCAGACACCCCCCACACAAAAAATAAAAATGAATACTTGCTCTGCCTTAGTTACCTAAAACTATAACCCTTTAAAAAAGCAGCGCTATGACCTGTTTTTCAAATGCCACGGCCCAAATCCCCTTTTGACCAAATATTATGTGTGAGGGAACAGAAATGTCCTTTTATCCCAGAGAAATTCATCAAATATTAACAAAGATTTAAGTTTGAAGGACAAGTGGAAGCCTAAATTAAAATGCTAAATATCAAACTTATTTTTTAATATTTTTTTTTTTTATTCCCTCTTTTAATTTTAAATCATTTTAAATTCCCAAAACATTGACCCTGTGTTCATCAAGAAGGGGTGTTTTTTTTTGGTTTCCCCGATTTTAATGTTAATATTATGACATTTTGTCCTTTGGACGTTTGGGCCCCCTTTTAAACTTTTTCATGAGTATCCGATACCTTTGATCAAGATCGATGTGAGGCAAATAAAAAAAATTTGGGGGGTGAGTGGGTATTCCGCTGAACACCCGAGATGCCACTGAACCAATTGAGTGGGTTAAGCCATGCGAACCACTGTCTGCTGTCCCTATTTTCATGTTCAGCTCGGAATTTATTCTTGAGCTCCAATATCTTGTGGGCGTGTAAGTCTACTCTCACTGAAAAATTTGAATCTACTTTAATTACAGAGGCAACGTCCGATAGTGGCGCAAAACCCCCCCTTGAGGCGGTGGGGAAAATCTAAGACTAAGATGTGTTGTTTTAAAACACCTTGGCATGGAACTTGGTTTGGCTGTTAAGTATCTCAATGGCATCAAAAATTTTCATCAGTGATGTTGTCAAAGAGTGACCCTAACTGTTCAATGTTGTGTGCGTTGTGTAATTCCCATTAAACGTCCTGTGATCGGTTTAAAGACATTAAAGCGTAAAATACTGGATTGAGTGATTTAAAGGTGTTTGGATGACTCCGCCCCTCTTTTCGATCGTATGTCTGGGAATTTGATTTAATATTGATTTCATCGGTGTGCGACAGGCCATGTAGCCATTGTCAGTCTGGCAATAGTACATGAGCCGACCCCTTGTGTGGAAGAAACTTGTATGCATTAGAAAACCCCATACATAAATTAGTATCCGGGAGAAGGATGTGGTCACCTCCTAAATTCGTGAATAACCTGTATGCAATTTGGATGCATACCACAAAAAGGGGTTGGATTCTAGGGGATGGGCACCAATATATGTGAAAGAGGCCCTTTAAATGGTCTTTTACAACTCAGGGTATGGGTTTAAAATTGAAAATTTCACAAGTTCTGCAAGTTTTTGTAAAGTCCCTTGTTTGAGTTGTTTAATTTTTAACCCAGGGGAATGCAGAGGTGTTTGTCAGTGCTCTTGTTCCTAGGGGTTCTGGAAAAATTGTGCAAAAAATACTACCTCTAAAAGGGTCCAAGTCGATGGGAAATGTTCCCCTAAATCTGTGTTTGTGGTTCCCCAAACGTTAACTTTAAGGGTGTTAAACCCCACCCCCATATGGATAAAAAATTTTGGGTTTCCCTTTTGGAAAAAGGGTCACGTCCCCGCAACCCACCATAGGGGGTAAATGCCCCACCCTGTTTTCAAAAAAGGACTCAATTGTTGGAGCTATCCCAAATTTCAGCTTCAGGTTTTTTAATGGGTACGGGGCCTATTGGGCAATCTAAAAATTGGGGCAGCAATTCAATGTTTTACAGGTGGGAATGTTCCCCCACCCGGGGCCTACTTCAGAAAAATCAACTTTCACAAATGTTCGGGATTTTTTGGGCAACATTAACAAAAACTTCGGTTCGTTATGTCCTTTTTCTCTGCTGGTGGGGTCTTTAAAACCAACCCGATATAGCAGGTACACAGCGCCCCTCTGAAAATTTTTTTTGTGGGGGAAAACTTGCAAGTGAATTCCACCCGGGGTCCCAAAAGATGGTGCCCCCAAAGGGCTTACATAAAAAGATTTTTCCCAAGAAAGGGCTCAGTGGGGGCACCCTGCTGCCCATGATAAATTGAGTTTTCAGTGGTGAGGGGACCCAATTTTGTGACTGAGGTTTTTTGAGACACAGGATATTTTTTGGGAAATTTTCCCCACTTACCCCTACAGCAAAACACGCTCTTTTTGGGTAGCTGGAAAAAAATCAGGGGTTTTTTTTTTTTTTTTTAATTTTGGCCCAATTTTTTATTGATTTTTCAATTCCCTTTTAAACAAAAAAAAGTAAAAAAAACGGGGGAAAAATTGCCCACCTAAAAAAATTTTATAGTAAACGTAAAAAGGGGCTTTTTGTGAATCAGGAATTGAACTTTATGCATTCAAACCAAAAATTGGAAAAAAAAATTTTGAGGCTGCGAATTAGAAAAGGGCCCTTACAGGGTTTAAACTCATTAAGTCAAAAATAAAAGGGATTTCCCGCCTATAAAAAAGGGAAAAAACCAGCATAAAATATAGACGAGGACTTTGGAGCCCAAAAGGGGGAAAAGGTGGAGTGGGGGGGGGGTAAAAAGAAGGGGGGGGGGTTTTGGTTTCAAGAGCTTTCCAAAAAAGGGTTTGATGTCCTTGGGAAAAAATTTTATCAAAGAACCCCATTTTGTCATGGGCAGGGCAGTTAAAAATCCATTCGCCGGGGTTTCTGTGACCCTCTGCCCGGGAGTTTCCCCTTTCTTGGTGGGTGGTCTGCCTCCATCTACCTAAAAATTAGGCCCCTGGCTCCTGAAAGGATATGTAACTTTAAGTTTGGAATCCTGTTTGGGTGGGGCCCTTTGGCCCCCCCCCACCTCAGTAAATAGGGTGAGAGGGTCCTTTTGGGTCCTACCAAACCCCCCAAAAACCTCAGCTAAAATGCCCTGACCTGTGCCCAAAAATGGGGGGAATAATGGGCCCAACCCCAAAAAATTTATGGGGCCAAGGCTTTCCCCAACTGGGAGAAAACATCCCCAGCATACCGATGGGGGGGCTGGGGGTTCCTTTTTGTGCGGACCCCCGGGGGGTGTAGGGTCCCAAAAGAATAGTATTTTGAAATAGTTTTTTTTATGCGGGATGCATCTGAGGTTTTTTCCCGCCCCGCTGCTTTCCAGATCCCCCTGCCATGAGGGGGAGGGTTTTTCCCCGGGACCTAAGTAGTTTTTCCCCATTGGCCATGTATTTTTTGTGGGGGGTTTCAGCAGAGGGGGGTCTGACGAATGGAGTAGAGGGTGGAAATAAGACCCTTAGTACGGGTGGTCGCTTTTACAAAGCTGTTTCGAAGGAGGTGGGATCGTGAGGGTAGATGTCCCAAAAACATGGAGGCCAGAGGTGAGTTATCGGGGAGGAAATGAAATGGGGAAATTTCAGGGAGATTATAGTCCCTCTAAAGGGTGTCAAAGGGGTAAAGCCCCCCTGTTCCTCCCCTAGCAAAATCCAAAAAACCCGGAATAACTCATGCCCCAAACCCAGGGGGTCTTCCCAAAAATTTTCCAGATAAAGCCAGCAGGGAAAAGGGGGTTTTGCACAAAAAAGGAAAGGGGCCCAGGGGTTTGAAGTTTGGGAAAGGCAAAACTAAAAATTCGGGTTTTCCTGCATTTGATTCCTTTATTTTGCCGCGAAAAAACTTGTTTGGGAAACCCAAATTAGGAAATCCCGTGAGGGGGAGGCTTCGAATCCCATAAATTTGCTTTTTGGGGGTGGTGGTGGGTGAAAGGGCCACAGCTTTTCTTTTCCTCCATCCCTTGGAAATATGCTCGGAGGGGGAAGCCCAAGCTGGGAATAAAAAGCCAAGTGGGGGGGCCCAATAGTAGGAGGTTTATTCGGAACCGCCAGTCCCCCACGCCCCTTTACTGGCCTTCTTTAACACTTTTGGCAAACCCGAAACTCAGTTTTAAATTAAGAGATACTCCAACCCTTTTGTCTTAAGGAAAGGGCCTTTTTGCCATCTTTTTCACAATTTAAAACCCCCATAGGCCCCTGTGGGGAAGAAGATGCATTACGGGAAAAAACCAAAAAAAAAAAGGGGGTTTTAGAAAGATTTTTTTGGGCAAAGTCTGGGGGGTCCTCAGTTTTCCAGAGGGCCCTTCAGTGTCCCCGTCTAGTAAAAATTTTTTCTTTTGGAGCTTGTTTTGGGGTTATTGGAATTTCCCCTTCGGGGGTTGTTGGCACTTTTCTTGATTAATCCCCAGTTTCTTGAAAAATTAAAAACATCTAAAGTTTGGGGGCGTTTTGTTGGGAAAAAAAGGGGGGGCATTTGGAGAAAGGTTTGAGTTGCCCCTCCCTCGGGGGGTTTGAAACCCCTGGGGAATGTGGAGAAAGACATGGGAACATATGGAGAACCCTTTACATGTATCGCCCTTCCTTTTTTCCTCCTAATTTTCTACCCTCTTCTTTTGTTAAAGTTTGAAGTTCATAAAACTTCTCCCCTTTTTTTTCCCTTTGCTTTTTCTAAATTGATTCATGATCTAAAAAACTCCTTGGAAAATTTCTGACATTCCATTATTCCAGGGGGAAATTGAATGGTTAACCTGGTATACCAAAATTTTTTCAACAGCCTTGGACAAAAGTTTGCAATAGTAAAGGTTGTACTGCACAAAACAGTGTTTAAAATTTTTGCCCCCCATATTTTCTTTAAAAGTTTTTTTAAAATCTATAATGGATTCCTTTTCAGCTTTTTTGCCGTGTTGTATATCATTAATAGTTTTCCCAATCTGCCCCCTTTTTAAATTCATCAAAAAATTTTCGGGTTTATTATGTTCCATGTTATCTGAACATCCCCGTAAAATTGGGTCATCTCCATCATAGCTGTTTTTTTTAAGGAGATTCTTGTTTTCAGTGGGGGAAAAAATACAATAAAATAATTGTCAATTCCTGTCCTTTTCCGTTGTGGGTGATACGCTCTTATTTATAGTCCCAGGCTTCCTGTGGGTTCTTTTTGTAATCCCAACTTTTTAGAAAAACTGCAATAAATTTGGGTGCTTAAGGCCTTCTCATGGCCCCATCTTCCTTTTTTTGGGCTGAAGGACCTGTAAAGGGTTTAACTTCTTGCTCCTGTTACCTTTGGCTTCAACTTGTTATCTTGTTTGTCCCCCCCCTCTTATGTGTTGGCAGCATTTTTATTTTTGATACCCTGGTCCCATTAATGGGCTTTGTGCTTTTGTCTCTTGCGGTGGAGGGACTGTTAAAGTATGATGCTGATGTTTTTGTGCAATGGGAGTGTATGTTCTGTAATTGAAAGGTCATTCCCCAAAGTAGTGCTTTTTCTTTGGGGTGTAACTCAGCTCCCTTTGGCCCCCTTCTGAGATTCTATAAATGGGGCACTTGGAGTTACCTGAGTTTAAAGGGGGGAAGACCTAGGCAGGTCAGGTTTATTCCCGCCTTTGCCCCTATCTGTGTTTTGGGGTTGAAAAAAGGTTGTCGTGTAGAGGTGCTGGTGTCAGGGTCTTGAAGTCTTTTGCGAGTGCTAATGTAAGGTCTCTTTTTTTGGACGATGCTCTGTCTAAGAAAGTAAAAATGTTTATCCCCAGCATCATTACATTTTTCATTAGCTTTTGTTTTTTTCAATATTTTTGTGATGTACCCCTTGAAGGTTTTGTGTGTCAGGGGGGTTCCTTGGGGGGGGCGGGGCGGGCGGGGGGCCGAGGCTCCGCCCCACCGGTGGGGGCGCCCCCGGGCCCCCCCGCCCGGGGGAGCGCCCTGACTGCCAGCGCTGCGGGAGGAGGCGGGTGGATGTTCCCGTTCTGACTCCCCCCCTGTATCGGGTCGCAGGGGGGACATTTTACCCCACCCCCCGTGACCGGGGCTCTCTGTGATGCTTGCCGCCCAGGGGACCCTGGGAGCTGCGGCAGTGTAGAAGCGTGGTGCGTCACCCGCTACAACCCCCGCAGCTCCGGACCGGGGGCGCGGC
>JAODAL010073008.1:0-14887 GCA_025379985.1 Phyllomedusa bahiana | reverse complement strand
CAAAGGACAGATTGTGCGGTTTTTTGGGGTTTTTTACTGAAATTTTTTTTCTACACAGATTTTTCTACATTGGGAGAAGGCAAAATCTGCAGACAAACCTTTCCAGCAGAATTGGCATCAAGATTAATATAAAAAAAATATCTGCAGTTAAATCAGCATCAGAATCTGCAGCAAATTTGTTGCATGGACATTCACCCTAACAGTCATTTTATTTCAACTATTATTTTGTACTATATACCATATATCCATCATGTATGAAATAGTGTAACATGCCTTTAGCCACTGAATGGTTACGTATATATGAACCATATTTACCTAAACCAATAGAAACGTGTTAGGGTACGTTCACATGTGGATTCATGTGTGAAAAATCTACAGAATATGAAAGTAGCAGAAAAATGTATGAAATTTTAAGAAATTTCATTACGGCCATGCAAGAAATTGGCCTGCGTTGTGGAATTTAAATCTGCTGAAGCTGTGTGATCTGCCCGTTATCCCTCCTAGAAGTTTATTACTGAACCTGTTACCAATTGGGGTGTCCCTGAACAGCCTAACATTATCCAATCGGTGTTGACAGTCAGTTTGTGCAGGGACACACCCCCCTGCAATGGTAACACCCAGCTGACAGATTCAGTAAAACATTTCTTAAAGGAAAACAGAGGAACAGCACAACCCAGAGTTATAAGAGAAGATGCCCCAGAATTATTATTTCACAGGGAACATAAGTATTGACAGACATATCAGGAGATGTCACCTTTAAAGGGGTTTTGCCACGATCTCATTTCATACCTCCTGCATCCTGCTCTTCAGCTCTGTGTGCTCAGAAGGAGGCGTGTGTGATTTGTTTGAATTGCATATCATGTGACTCAGCAAGATGACATACCCTGCCTTTCCTCTCTTGTGAAAGAAAGGTCTGTTTATGTATAGAATTGTAAGTAGCTACATTGTAGCTCAGAGGTAACATTTTTGCTTTACAGCAGAAGGGTCCTTGGTTCAAATCCCTGCAGGAACCAAACCTTTTTTTTTTCTCTTCATCAATGCACAGACCTCATTGAGGTTTGTTTTTTATATTTGCATTGTTTGACTTATTACTAACTAGTCCAAAGTACATAAGTAGAATGACAGCACCTAGGGCTTGAACACTCAGCAGCTACCTGAAAGGAGAGGTGATGTCTGAGCATGTGCGACCAGGACTGAGAAGCTCTCAGCCCTGGTCGTATCCCCTGGAGATGAGCTGTAAACAATGGGTCACTAAAGGAGCAGCTAAAACAAAAACGGTGCAGAAATTTTAATAATAGTGAATGGTGAAAATGTTTATTATTTAATTTTCGAACTTCCCACGTCAATTTTAGTTTGTGGCAAAACCTCTTTAACGTCTAATCATGAAGGTAAAAATCTACAATGTATTCCTGGTGGTATTAGGTTCCTATAGGATCCATAGCTACCTAGTAGCCAGTGCTGATCACTGTTGCATTACAATGCTGGCAGCTAAAGTTAAGATCACATTATGACATTTTATACACATATGGTCTTATTCCACAGAGCAATGCCAAATCAGTCACAGCTGAGATAAATGCCCAGGGATCTGCAAACACACTAAATAGGGTGTGAGATAATTGGAAATCATTACTGTTTTGTTGTATCCTTAACCTCTTAGTGACCAGGACAGAAAGGACCCTAATGACCAGCTAAACCTTTTTGTTTTAGCCACTGCAATCTGAAGCCGGAGCAGTTATCATTAACTTAGCTAGATGAATTCTTTTTTGTATTTTGTATTCCTGTTCAAAATGTTTGGTTTGAGGGTTCACACAAATGCCTGTAAATTGTCAAATTTGTTTAATGCAGTGTGACTATAGAAAAGGTATTTTCTGGCATTGTTTTTATTGTTTTATTTTTGCTCATTTTCATACTGTTTGTGTTTTACACTAAATAATGTGTTAAATGAATCCTTCAAGTTGTCCGAGAGGTGTGGATATCTGATGAGTGTGCATTTTTAGTTTTTATGTAAGGTATGTATAATAAAATATGTATCCATACTAAATAATCCCCATATTCTGTGTCACTATGGTGTACTATGTTGGGGAAATTACACTTAGGGTATGTTCACACGATGAGGATTTCCTTGAAAACTGAAAGAAAACAATTCCCAGAGAAAAGATGCATTGTAGTTCATACAACGTGCAGTTTGGGCGCACAGTTTTCCAAACTGATGTAAAAATCGTATGGAAATATACTATTGATGTCAATGATTTGGCTAAAATCCTCATGCAATAAGCGCCCAAAACATCTGTACATGTATTGAGTGTGAACTTTAACATGGATTCGCTTCCAAAACCAACACGCCTGAATTGGATTCTTCCTGACTGCAAACTACATGTAAAACCAAATCCAAAAATGTGTCTTAGTCCACGTACAATAAACATGGACTTTAGCAAAAAATACTTGTTAAAAACGTGTCGGACGTTGGATTCCAACGGCAGAATCCTTGTGGATTCCGTAATTAAATTTACTCTGTTGTGTGAACCTAATCTTAGTGTGCCCTGCCAGTGGACCTACTAAACAGACAGCCCTGTGGTCCTCTTCTGATCACCAGGGCTGACTCCACAGAGTGATTACCTAGTCTCCAATAGAGTCCTTTTTGATCATGTCACAGCCACAGACCATGTGCTATGGTCAGGGCTTAATTGGAGGTTCCTCTGTTCCTCTGCTCTAGTCAGGAGGCTGCTTTAAATAGGTTTTCCAGTTGTAAGAATCCCTGTACAGGCCAGGGCTAGGCTAAATCAAAATATTAAAGGGGTTGTCTGGGACTTACAAAAGCTCATTGGTCCTCTGTGCTCTGTTTAGAAATAGAAACAAAAGAAGTATATTCACCTCCGAGACGTTCCTGTTCCGCCCCGGTGGTCAGCAGGGGTCACAGGCAAGTGATTGGCTCTATTTCTAATCATACCCCATAGGACAATGAGCTTTTATAAGTTCCAGACAACCTCTTTAACCAGTGTTCACCTTCCCTGCCGCCATCATCATTCCACCAGAGCTGCAGTGTCTAACGTGCAGCCCATCACTGACCTTAGTCTCCACTCACATGTACGGCACATGAAGGCTGAGGCCAGTGATTGGCAGCATGGTCACGGGAGCAAAGTACATGTCGATGCTGGGGAACAGAAGGGTATACCAGAATAGTGATGACACAAGAGACGAGAATTACATTTTTCTTTTTTTCTGGTCTCTGTACAAGGTTTCCTAGCTACAGTGAAGCCCTTACCTCCATAAACAGTAGCTATGGTAATAGATGTTGCTGAACACTAAAGACCTCCACCATCTATTGTCAAAAGATAGTAGGTGGTCCTATGGTAACAGATGTTGCTGAACACTAAGGACCTCCGCCATCTATTGTCAAAAGATAGTAGGTGGTCCTATGGTAACAGATGTTGCTGAACACTAAGGACCTCCACCATGTATTGTCAAAAGATAGTAGGTGGTCATTAAGTGGTTAAGAGATAGTATTTTCCATAACACATCTTTAATGTCACGATTCATGCCTCAGCATCTGTCTTGGACTTCAACGTGTTCGTGCCTGCTCTTCTTCCGCTGCGACCCTGCCCCCACCGGCAGTACTCACCAACCCTCGCTTCAGCTTCTTGGCATCCTATGCACTCACTGGCGCTTCCTTATTTAAAGTGTCAGTGTCCCAATTACCTGGCCAGTGACCGTCGACCTTCATACAAAAAGTAAACAGGTACAAATCACAATAATCCAGAGAAGAATGGCTGATGCGTTTCAAGAGCAAAATGTTCTCATTTCAGCACTACCTTAACTGGTGGATGTTAGAGAACTCGCTCTCCTCCACCTTCCGTTTGACGATGCCCCACAGATGCTCAATAGGGTTTAGGTCTGGAGACATGCTTGGCCAGTCCAGCTCCTTTATCCTCATTTTCTTGAGCAAGTCAGTTTTGAAGGTGTTTTTGCAGCCATTTTCATCTTGGAATACTGCCCTGCAGTCCAGTTTCTGAAGAGGGGATCATGCTCTGCTTCAGTATGTCACAGTACATGCTGGCATTAATGGTTTCCTCAATGAACTTTAGCTCTCCATAATCAGCAACACTCATGCAGCCCCAAACCATGACACTCCCACCACAATGCTTGACTGTAGGCAAGACACACCACCTGTCTGTACTGCTCACCTGGTTGCTGGAACACGCCCTTGACACCATCTGAACCAAATAAGTTTATCTTGGTCTCATCAGACCACAGGACATGGTTCCAGCAATCCTTGTCCTTAATCTGCTTGTCTCTAGAAAACTGTGTACAGACTTTCTTGTGCATCATCTTTAAAAGAGGCTTACTTCTGGGATGACAGCCATGCAGACCAATTTGATGCGGTGTGCGGCGTCTGCTCTGAGCACTGACAGGCTGAGCCCCAACCCCTTTATCCTCTGCAGCAATGCTGTCAGCATTCAAACATCTATTTTGAAAAAACAATCTTTGGATATGATGCTGAGCACATGCTCTCAACTTTTGTGGTTGACCATATTGAGGCCACTTCTGAATGAAACCTGCCTAATTAAACCACTGTTTGGTCTTGGCCACCATACTGCAGCTCAGTTTCAGGGTGTTGGCACTATTCTTATAGCCTAGGTCCTCTTCATGTAGAGCGAAAATTCTTTTTTTCAAATCCTCAGTCAGTTCTTTACCATGAGGAGCCATGTTGAACTTCCAGTGACCAGTATGAGCGAGTGTGAGAGCGATAACACCAAATGTAACACACCTTTCCCCATTCACATCTAAGACCTTGTAACACTAATGAGTCACATGAAACCATGGAGGGAAAATGGCAAATTTTCCATCTTCACTTAGGGGTGTAGTCACAAAAATATAGCAAGAAATAGCAAAACAGGAACAAAAACAGTCTCTAACCGGAGTTAGCACCGCCTCTTGTTACAGTTAATACCTAGCACAGGCAGGTGGCTTAGCTTCAGCCAAATAAACGTATTGCAACATACGAACTTGTGCTGTGGTTTGTGTCCACAATCAGGATAGCAGGACAGCGTCTTGGAGCTCCTTCCCAAGCTTCCAAATGCAGCACTCTCAGGCCTCGTTCACACGGCTTGTTTGTCCGCGGATTGGCGCCGTACTCCCCGCCGGATTTGCGCTGCAGTACGGCGCCAATCCGTCGGAGTAATTACGGTAATCCACTGCTCTCATAGAGAACAGTGGATTCCGTCGCTCCTCCCCGCTCGGCGAATCTGCCGCGGGGGGAGAAAGTGACATGCACATTATTTATGGCGCGTACGCACCGTAGATAATGACAGTCTATGGGGCCAGGGAGCGGCGCCCCCGCCGCGCTCCGGCCCCGCCCCCGTCCCGCCCCTTATTCACGCCGGATTTGCGAGCGCAATCCGGCTCACAAATCCGCCGTGAATAAGCCGTGTGAACACGGCCTCAGGAGGGAAATTGCAACAGATTCCTCAGGTTACACTCCTCATCTGAAGTCTGCAGCTAGCAGGCTTTTAAAGGCCTCAAAGAGGTCCAGAAAAAAAACGGTCCGGACCCTGGGGACGGCCTCCCCCCCTCGCTACAGCCGTCCTAGAAAAGGTGCCCATGAAAGCTCCTAACAAATGGGTTAGCAACCTAATGTCGCTAATTATGATGCTCCTTTTCTCCACCGAGCTCCTTGAACTCGATGACACATAGACTGCAGTTCTGATGCTGAAGACTGGTTACCTGGTAAAGCTTGAATGGACCATCCAGCTCTACATCCCTGATATCTATACATGCCATATAGCAATCTCCTTGGCACATATTTATCACCCACCACTTTTCCTGGCGACTGCCTACAATAATTAATATATATATATATATATATATATATATATATACTATATATATATATATATATAATTTATATATATACACCACACATATATACACGGCCTTGTCAGAATGGTGGGAATATGGGCCCACCAAAGGAGTTGATATTGGGGGCCCACCCTTCAGCTACTGTACATGAAAATATTACCCTGTTATATTTTTTTGCCCTCGATGAATATAAATGCGTGTATTTTAAGACATAATACATTGTATAAAACAGAACTATATTATGTAGTATGGAATACCATGTGGATCACATGTCTGCCTGTCACACACATTTGTCACAGTCTAACATACAGTATCTCAGAAAAGTGAGTACACCCCTCACATTTTTGTAAATATTGTATTATATCTTTTCATAGGACAACACTGAAGATATGACACTGATACAAGGTAAAATAGTCAGTGTACAGCTTGTATGACAGTGTACATTTGCTGTGCCCTCTAAATAACTCAACACACAGCCATCAATGTCTAAATCACTGGCAACAAAAGTGAGTATAGCCCTAAGTGAAGATGGACAAATTGTGACCAAATTGCCATTTTACCTCCACGGTGTCATGTGCCTTAGTAGTGTTACAAGGTCTCAGGCATGAATGGGGAGCAGGTGTGTTAAATTTCATGTTATCACTCTCACATTCTCTCTTACTGGTCACTGCAAGTTCAACATGGCACCTCACGGCAAAGGTGGCTTAGGCTATAAGAAGACTGCCAACACCCTGAAACTGAGCTGCAGCACGGTGGCCAAGACCATACAGTGGCTAAAAAAGACAGGTTCCACTGAAAACAGGCCTCATCATGGTTGACCAAGGAAGTTGAGAGCAAATGCTCAGTGTCATATCCATAGATTGTCTTTTCAAAATAGTTGGATGAGTCCTGCAAGCAGTACTACAGAGGTGAAGGGGTGAAGACACTTTGCTGAAGGCACGGAGACTTAGAACATGGATTACTGGAAACATGTCCTGTGGTTTGATGAGAGAGACCAAGATAAAATTATTTAGTTCAGACAGTGTTAAGCGTGTGTGGTGGCAACCAGGTGAGGAGTACAAAGGCAAGTGAGTCTACCTACAGTAAAGCATGGTGGTGGGAGTGTGATGGTTTGGGGCTGCATGAAAGGTAATTAGGGTAAAGTAGCTGGACTGGCCAAGCATGTCTCTAGACCTAAACCCTATTGAACATTTGTGGGGCATTCTCAAATGGGAGAGAGGTGCGAGACGAGAGCACAATGGTCTCTAACATCCACCAGCTCTGTGATGCTGTCATGGCGGAGTGGAAGAGGATTTCAGTGGCTTCAGCCTATGAAGCGCTAGTCACATTTTGTCCATTTTCACTTTGGGATGTACTCACTTTTGTTGTCAGTGTTTTAAACATTGATGGCTGTGTGTTGAGTTATTTTGAGGGTGCAGAAAATGTACACTGTTATTCAAGCTGTGCATTGATTACTTTACACTGTATCAAAGTGTCATATCTTCAGTGTTGTCCCATGAAAAGATATAATACAATATTTACAAAAAAATGTGGAGGGGTGTTGTGTACTCACTTGTGTGGGATACTTACTTATCAATAGACTAGACACATGGCTATGAGGTTACTCCATGGCCATCCTTTCCATATTTCTTTACTCCACCTCACCACGCCAAAACCTTAAACTTATTCCACCTCCAAGTTTTTCCTTGGTCACAAACCTCGCCAACTTCTAAAATAAACAACACTATAATCACTATTAAGAAAGTAAAGTGAAACCCCTAATCACAGGGTCAGGGACAGGTGTGCATTCACTTTTACAATCAGGGACAAGTATACATTGTTGCTATAAAAGCACTGATATAACACACAATACTACCAGATAGACACCCCATAGTGGTCAGACACCAGCTTTGGTCGCATCACATGGCGGTGAATACAGCATTAATGCAACAGAGAAGCAAAATAACCCTGACATCCATGTACTCACAGGAGACATCTTATCTGAAGAGTTCAATTCTCTTCTTCTCATGGAGTTCATTCTTCTTTCCTTTTTTCTTCTCCATCCAATCTAGACTGTCATGACGACTTCTCCCATTCACCACTCATCCATGCAGAATTTACCACACAAATATCTTAGAATTATCACTTTTCTAGCACCTCTTTATCCATTTCCACCTCTGTACAAACTTCTCAGAGGTGGGAGAACGGGCACAGGCCATAGCTTAGAGGCACAGTCTCCTAGAGGTTTAAGGGGGGAAAGAGGGCTAATCCCCTGGAGACTAACCCCGTAGTTAAGTAGATTATAGCTGGGCCCACTTAGGTAGGTTGTAAGTAGGTGGGCCTCAGGTAGATAGGGCAGGTGATAGTTGGGCCCTATGTAGTTAGTGATGGTGGGCCCCAGGTAGATAGGTGATAGGTGGGCCCCAGTTAGGTAGATGGTTGGTAGGTGGGCCTCCGGTAAGTAGGTGATGGTGGTCCCCATGTAGACAGGTGGTGGGGGGCCCAAGGTAGGTGGTAGGTAGCGCCCCATTACTTATATAAAATAAACGTACCCCTTCTCCACGCTCCCCCGTCAAAATGAGCAGCAGACCATCTTCAAGTGAAGCCGGACGTAGGTGGCGCAAAGATTTAATGTCATTTACGCTGCCTACGTATGATAGGCTTAAGGCCTAAGGCCTTAGTCTTACCAGGCTGAAGAGTGGAGCAGAGTGCCCCGCTAAGACCATGCAGTCCCAGGAATTAAAGGGGTTGTCTCAATACAAGAATTGCTTTTTATGTTAAAGATCTTGCAGAAACAAGTCACTTTGAAATATGTGTCCACTAACAGCGTCCTACCTATTCTTAGATATCCCCTCTTGTATGGGCTGCAGCAGCTCCTCAGGTCGCTATAGCTACAGACCTGTTTGATATCTCCTGATAGGCTGCCAGTGCTGGTCGCTATAGCTACAGACCTGGTGTCCTCAGCAGATCCTCACTGCAGGTCAGTAGTGGCCAGTAGAAGCCAGTAAACACATCCATGAATTCAAAAATGAAACCGAGAAAACAGGACTGAGGTAGGATGAATCAATGTAGTGAGACAATCCCTTTAAGGGCATTTGCTATGCCCTTTCTATGAAGGCTTGGGACAGAGGGCCCGGGCGTTCTGAGGTAGGATGCGGCAGCCGGGCCACCTGTGGCAGCAATGGTCGTTCCCACCTGCCTGCTCTGTGAAGTATTTTGTTTCACTGCTATATGGGTCACACACTCTGCTGCAGACACTGCCAGGAATACTGTAAAATGACTAGGAGAGGGAGTAGCCAAAGAGAAGGTGAGATGGGTATTAGAAAATGGAAGATAATGGAGAGGGGGACCACCACAAAGAGGGAGAAGCAGAGAAGTAGAAATGTTCTCATGCTCTGCTGCCCGGCATGGGAGCGCAGTGCAGCAGTTTGCTGACTGGACTTTACCTCCTTGCCTCCTCTTCGGTGCTTCATAAGATTGTATAAGGGGGAGAAGACAGGGAGCAGAGCATTAAAGAAACAGTCTCTCCTCTAAACTACCATCAGTAATTATGGCAACCTCATGTATGGAGCTCCAGAGCCGACTCCATACATGCACCACCTTCCAGACAGGCAGAGGTAGGCACTGTAGATATTGCCTACCTCTGCTTACCCATCGTCCAGAACTGCTCAGTAGTTGCATTTAGTACTTGCAGTAAGCTGCTAAACTCCTTTGTGCAGGTGATTTCGGAGCATGGTATCAGAAATATTACTCTTTGAGTTCATTAATAATCAGCACTAACTTTTGGACATAAACTGTCTTTATTTGGCAAAAGTTTTAGGCATGCATGGAAAAATGCTGCAAAGTATGAATGATTTCAGAAGTACAAGTGTTAATAGTTTATTTTTATAAATTAGTAAAATGCAAAGTGAATGAAAAAAAAAAATCAAAATTACTTTAGTATTTGGTGTGACTCTCCTATAGCTTTGGAGCCCTCAAAGTGATGATATGGTTCCTACAGAGCTCTCATTTCATCATCATTCAGTTATGTGAAGAGACAGAAGGATCTGAGCAGCTACATCCACAGAAGATCCGGGCTTAGTTCTCCAAGATGTTTGGAACAATCTCCCTGCCGAATTCCTTCAAACATGTACATGTACCTAGAAGAACTGTTGCTAATTTGAAGGCAAAGTGTGGTCCCAACAAGTATTTGATTTTGATATCTCTTTTGTTCATTCTCTTTGCCCTGTTGTCAACTGATAAAAATCAACTATTAACACTTCTGAAAGCGTTCTTTGTTTGCACCATTTTTTCTACACCTGCCTAAAACTAGGAAATCTCAATACTGTATGACTTAGTTAATACTCCTTTAAAATTGTGACTAACAATGTAAAATAGTGTATAGTATAATAAAAGCGTACCAAAGCAAGCATTAAAATTAGGTCAGTAAACATTGGCGTCATGACCAAGACCAAGAGAGCGAGTCTCAAGAGAAAGCAATGGCCATAATCATGGGGCCCTTATGTCTCAAATATCACAGAGCCTCACAGTTTATCATCTACATTTAACTATGTAAACATAAACCATAGTATATTGTTTTCTTGGACAGCAAATACATACAGCTACATAGAATTAGTAACAAATATCGTGTTCTGGACGGTGGAATCCAAAGGTCTTTAATTCCATTGTCCATCTGATTTAGAATTGTGGATTCAGTGACACTGTAAATATCAGTTAAGTCTCGTAAAATATAATCTTAAACCATCTATCATAGGGCACTGGAAAATCCTGATTTCATAACAATGTTTTTTTAATTAACAAATGATTAGATTTAGGATTATAATAGAGAAAATTGGCTTTTTTGTGTGTGGCCACAGCTGGATAGTCGGCCAGTAACTTCCTCTTCTAACAAAAGCTTGAAGTCTAGTGTTTCCTTTAATTATTATTCTCTTCCCCGATGGTAGGTAACCACGACTGCAAGCTGTACTTCAGAAACCTCAATAAAGGAGCTCATATACCACTAGAGCTGCAAAAATAAAATAGGACTTCCTAAGCCACCATGAAAAAGGCCCACCCAATACAAATGAAAGCCTTCTGTGAAATTAGCCACCACAGGCAGCAGTTGACTGGAGGGGCTTAGGGATTGTTTCTGATATAGTTGTTCTTGCATTTGGACATTCAGCTCTAAATTTATTAAGGAAAAACGGCAGGACTGTCTTAATAAACCTGTCATACAAAACACATAAGTGCATTAGGTTTGCAGAATATGGTTGCATTTTTTGGGGTTTTGTATTGCTTTTGCACTGCAGCCACAGTGTGCATGCACCTGTTCAGTTATTTCACTTTAATAGGATGTGCTGACATTGTTTGTTTGCATTAATTATCATGTCAAGAACATGTAACACAAGAAAATCTTAGATTAATGCCTTCATATTATAATAATCTTACGGAAATGAAGTGTTTGTAGCTGTGCAGACCGAAATACATCGATCAGCAGTACCATTGCAATCAATGACATTTATTATATTGTGATGGTGGCAGCTTTTTAAGAGATGAGACATAGTAGTCAACAGGTGCACAGTCAGTTCTTAAAGTTGATGAGCTGGAAACAGGGAAACTTGGCAAGTGTAAGGCCACGTTCACCTCTGCATTGAAGGTTCTTTTGGGAGCCTCTGGTGCAGATTTTATCAAGAACAGAAAAAAAATATAGCAAAGCGTGCAGTGTTATTTTTTCCGTTAAAATGTCGTCCACCACACTGGAAACTGGACAGGCAGTATTGGTGTCCATCAATTAACGTCCCAGTGTTGCTTATACTATGGAGGTACTGAACTGAACCTCCAATGCAGATGTGAACCAGGCTGCAGGATCTGAGCAACTTCTACAAGAGCCAATTTGTAAAAGTAACTACTGGGTGCCAGCCAAAAGCACATTTTATGGGGTGTTCCAGGTATCAATAGTCAGTACCTACCAAAGGTGGCTTAAGGAAGGAAAACTGCTTGCGGCTCATTAAAGTACATCGAGGCCCATTTGGTTTTGGTCTCACAGAAGTGCTACTGTAATTTTGGCTATGCTACAGAGGACTTAAAACACACAGTGCATTGCAGCTTACTGCACACGGGATGCATAGGTGCCGACTGGTGCTTGCTTGTCTCTGTCCACTGCTAAAGCTGCCGTCAATGGGCGTGTGAGCAGAACTGGACCATAGAGAAATGGAAAAAGACGTCCTAGTCTAATAAATCAAGTTTACTATTCATTTATATGGATGGACAAAAGCATGTGTATCACTTACCTGGGGATGAGATAGCACTAGGATCCACTACAGGAAGTAACAAATTTATCTCAATCTCTGGGATGTGCTGGAAAAACAAGTCTGATCCTTGGAGGTTGCATCTCAACACTTATAGGACTTATAGGTTCTGCCGCTATTGTCTTGGTGCCAGACACCACGGGACACCTTCAGAGGTCTTGCGGAGTTCATGCTTTCATGGTCAGAGCTGTCTTGGCAGCACAAGGGGGACTTACACAACATTAGGCAGGTGGATTTGTTGCTATGGCTGATTGGCAAATACATCAACTATTTTTGGCAGGGTTCACTAGTGATACAATGCCATGGCCAAAAGGTGAAAATACTTGTTGCACCAAAAATATCCCACTGTGACTAAACCTAGGCTCAAAACCCCATTAACACTCATGTTTGTTTTACTCATCATAAGTGAAATTTAATTGTTGGCTGGGGTACTCTGTAATCCAAATCTCTAACAAGCATAATAAGTATTTACATAAAAGTCATACCTATACATAATGATGACGAGAGCCTACATAGACTATGCATAATGTCCACCTTATGTCTTGTCATTAATTACAGTTGTATGGTGATGACCTATATCCTAACAATAACTGCCTTTTATTGACAACTTTAGGTGACTGCTTTTTCAAGTCCATGTACTGACTTGTACCGAGCTGTCTTTGCTTCGGAGCTTTAAAGGCGTATGCTCACTTTCCCTTGAAGAGAAAATGAAGCATAAAACTCTGTGGAAAATCAATAGAGATTTGAGATCTTTGGCTTGGGCTGCAAACACTGAAGGACTCAGCAGAGATCTTAGGAGGATTCCTGTGTTCTCCTTTGTTACTAATGCATTAAGAATACCATTTTTTATATTTCTATTTGAATGTTTTTGAACATCTCTTTTTACCAATGGTGATTTCTCGAGAATGAAGTGTAATGTTAATATATGGTGCACTGTACACTGTGTATGGTACGTCATATCAGATATTATTACAGATGCAATAAAAAAAAAACTAATCCACATGCAAAGGAACAGAGCTTGACCCTTAAAACTGCTTTCTGAACAACCAATTCTCTGTCTCCATGGTCCAGTTTTGTGCGCTCCTGCCCATTGAGGGCACTTCAGTTGTGGACAGTCAGCAGCATGCTCACTCTGACTTGTTCTGTAGCTACACCACGCCGTACACAGCAAGCTGAGATGCCTTGTGTGTTCTGATTCCTTTTTATTATGGTTAGCTTTAACTTTCTAAGCAATTTGCCTATAGCAAATTTTTTCGAATTGGTCCTAATGGCTTCCCATCCATGGCTTCCCATCAACGAGACTTGGATACCCATGAGCTTGTCTCTGGTTTATTGACTCACCTTCTTTGGACCACTCTTGGTAGGTACTAAGAAAGTCATAATGGGAACATATCATAAGACGACCTGACATTTTGGAGTTGCTCTGACCCAGTTGTCGAGCCACCATAAATAGCCATTATCAAAGATGTTCAGATCCCTGTGTCAGCTCCTCACACAACCGTCTTGGAGACTTCTCCCGTGCTTCCCCCATACTCTAGAACTTGCTGCCCCAACACATCAAACTCTCCTCCACTTTAGCCTCAAAAGTAACCAGAAAACTCACCTCTTCAGGATTGCCTATAACCCACAATAACCCCACTGCCCCTACACCACCCACAAAGATGTATGTCCCTCACCTTCTGTAGATTGCAAGCCTTCACGGGCAGGGTCCTCTCTCCCTCTGTACCAGTTGTTAGTTATCTACTCTTATCATTGTACTTGTTTGACTTATGTTATGTATGTAACCCCCCCTTGAATGTACAGCACCCTGGAATCAATGGCCCTTTAAAATGAATAATAATAACAGATCCTTCTGCATTTTTATTTTTCTGTTTCCAATGTGTACATTTCACTTGTCTTCTAATATATCCCAGTGCTTGATAAGAGTTTTGGGATCACTAATGCAAAAATTAAGTTAGCATGTCCAATAAAATGAAATCAATGTGCAGGGGAATAACGCCATGGCTGCAATGCCAAAGGAATACAAACACAATTCTTTCCAGTTAAGGCTGATCAATGTAGATAGTTAATAATATACCCCAAAATAATGTTGTTTATTTGAATAGTCGGAATTTTAAGACTCAAAATATCTGCTTGTTCCATTGACAGCTGTATCGTGGAGCTATTATATGAAATCAGTATTACCCAATTTAGGCAATTTTTTGGGGGGTGAAATAAGGTAATTTAATTACGAGAACTAGGGCACTCACTTAACACGAAATCTGTCAAACGCTTATGTCTCCAAATGTCGAAAATAGTAATATGATGATGTCTGAACTAATCCTGGTAATCTTGCACATCAAGAGTCTGAGCGAAAATAAGCGTTATTAATTGAAGATTTCTAGTGGTTTAAAGAAGGTCGTCCTTGTCAACCGGATGGCGGGGCCATTTACTATGCGCTCAGATATGGATGGAATCTACATTGTACAAAAGTTTATTAATTTTAGTTTTGATGTTTTTGGACATTTATCAGTGTTTTAAGTAACATTTTAACCCCGGCAATGAATTTGTTATGACTTTCTGCCTGAATTATTACTCAGCCTTGTGTATGTTAACCTGCTGCAACATATGTTAATCTCCACACAGCAGTCACACTGTGAAAGCTCATTATTGGGGTTGAAATGTAGGCCAGTTCCTAAGAAATAAAAGCTTGATAGCACTAACCAGACGTTCCGATTACAAGATCCATGTAACTAGTTAATTACAAATGTATTGGTGTGACGCGG
>JAODAL010073007.1:0-14887 GCA_025379985.1 Phyllomedusa bahiana | reverse complement strand
GGGTGGGTTTGCAACAGTAAAAAAAACACGTAATTTTTTATTTTTTTGAAAATTAAAAAAACGGTAATTTTTTGAACCTTTCATTTCCCCTTGGGGGTAAATATAAAAAGGCTTTTTTTAAATTTTTTAATTTTAAAGGCTGCTTTTCAAAAAAACGGGTGCTGGGGGGCCCCCAAAAGGGTCAAAAAAAAACCGTAACTGTTATTTTTTTGATTTTTAAAAAAACGTTTTTTTTTGCACCTTTAAATTAAACCTTTGGTGTAAATTTTAATTGGAAATTGCTGTTTTAAGATTTCCTTTAGTTTGGGGGGCCCCGGGGTTTTTCCCCCCCCCACCCCCAAAAAAAGTGTGGGGTTTTTTGGCGAAAAAGGGAAAAAAAACACGAAAATTTTATGTTTTGATAAAATAAACGGTATTTTTTCCCCTTTTAAAATTTCCCACCTGTGGTGAATATAAAATTGCTTTTTTAAGATTTTTAAACGAAGTTTGGTGGCGTCAAGGGAACATGGGGCTCGGGGTGCCCAAAATTTCAAAAAAACACGAAACCCTTTTTATTTTTTTTGTTTATAAAAAACGGTTTTTTTTTTGCACCTTTCCATTACCTGTGGTGATATAGAATTGCTGTTTTAAGTTTTAACGTAGATGTTTGGGGGCCAATAAATAGTGCGGGGTGCGAAAAAAGTAAAAAAACACGAAAATGTTTATTTTTTTGTTTTATAATAAACGGTATTTTTTTTTTTTTTTCCCCTTTTTCTTTTTTCACCTGTGGGTTTATAGAATTGCTTTTTTTAAAAGTTTACTTAGAAGTTTGGCGTCAATGAACATTGCGGGGTTGGCAAAAAAAAAAAAAAAAAACCCCGTAACTTTTTTTTTTGATATAAAAAATTTTTTTTTTTGGGCACCTTTTTAAATTTCACCTGGGGTGAATATAAAATTTTGCTTTTTTTTTAAGTTTTTACAAAATTGCGGGCGTAAATTGAACATGGGGGGGTGGCGAAAAAGTAAAAAAACACGTAATTTGTTATATTTTTTTAAAATTTAAAGGGGTATTTCTTGCCCTTTTCCCAATTCCCTGGGTGAATATAGAATTGTTTTTTAAAGTTTTACGTAGTTGCTGCGTCAAATAAACATTTTTTTTGGGTGGCAAAAAGGTAAAAAAACACGAAAAACTTTTATGTTTTTATTTTTTTAAAAAACGGTTTTTTTTTGCAATTTTCAATTCCCCTTTGGTGAATATAAATTTGGGTTTTTTTTTAAAGGGTTTTTGGGTAGATGCCGGGGGCGCCCAATAAAACAGGGGCTGGGTGCGAAAAATTCAAAAAACCCGTAACTTTTTAAAGTTTTGATATTTTAAAGGGTTTATTTTTTGCACCTTTCAATTAACCGTGGTGAATTTAAAATTTGTTTTTTTAAAGATTTAAAGTAGATGCTGGGGTCAAATGAACAGTGCGGGGTTTTTGGGAAAAGCCCAAAAAAACACGAAACCGGGTTATGTTTGGGATATAATAAAGGGTTTTTTTTTCACCCTTTAAATTTACCCTGTGGTGAATTAAAATTGCTTTTTTAAGTTTTTACGAAAGATGCTCCCTAAAATTAACAGTCCCTGGGTGGCAAAAGCCCAAAAAAACAAAAAAAACTTTTTATGTTTTGAAATAAAAACGGAAATTTTTTGCACCTTTCAAATTCCCCTGTGGGGGAATAAAGAATGTGTTTTAAGATTTACGTAAAAATGCAGCGTCAATAACAGTGGGGGTTGCGCAAAAGTAAAAAAAACAGGGAAAACTTGTTGTTTTGGGTACGTTACCGTTTTTTTGGAACCAAAACCCCCCTGTGCTGACTAAAAGAAAAGTTTTGCTGGTTTTTTTAATTTAAGTGCAAGGTGGAAAATATAAACCATTCACGGTTTTAATTTGGGGAAAAAAAGGAAAAACCTTTCTAAAAATTTTATCCCTGTAAAAAAAAGTGGAGTTTTTTTTGCAGCTAACAAAGAGACCTGCGGGTTTTACTAGAAAGGGATGTTTATCCATATAATTTTCAGGCTCCCCAATACCCCGGGGGAAATTTTTCCAATACAAACTGTTAATAAAAAATTATTCCACAAATTTGTTAATTTAAGCCCGGTAAACTTTTCCGTTCTTTATAGATAGACCCTTTTTTCTGTGTTCGCCCGCCCCCCCCCCCCCCCCGCTCCCACCCCCGTGAATTTACAGCGGTAGGGGCTGTTTTAAAAATTCCTTAGCTAACTACCAAAAAATCTTCAAATCTCTAATCTAACTAAATTGGAAGGACACAGCTAATATTTTGGTTTCTCGTGCAGAAATGGGACTTTTTTCCCGCTGACGGGTTGGGCCAAAAGGGGGAGGGGCAGGTCCAAATTCCCTAAAAAGCCCGCTGAAGAAAATGGGCGGGAAACAGAAAACGCGTTTTTATTAAAACGAGGTCATGTGATTTTTCCCACCCAAACGAAACCCATACACTTTTCCAGTCTTGCCCGTCGCACACACATTTTAAACCCGGGACTATTCTGTCTTCTGATTTGTTTGGCCCCAAAAAATTATGGGGAAGCGCCGAAAAAGGTGCGATCAAAATAGATGATCCCAAATTTTTAAACCCTTTAAATTTTCGCATGATTGGAAATTTCGATCACCATAAAACCCTTGCCGTTTTTTCAACTTTTTTCAAAAAAAAATCCCCTCAAAAAATTGAAATTGGAAATAGAGCTAGGTTTTTTTTTTTTTTTTTTTTTTTTTTTTTATTTTTTTGGTTGAAAAAAGGGCCCCTTTTTGGTAAAGAAAATTTAAAAATTAAAGGGGTTTTAAATTTTATAGCTAAATTTAAAGTTTGTTACTAAAATCTTGAAATTGAGGGTTTTTAAAATTCATCCCCCAAATCGAATTTGTTTTTGGAAAACCAAAATGTTGTATTTTAAAAACGGGGGGGGTGGGTTTTTTTTTGGGAGAAATTTTTGTAAAAAAAAAATCTCTTCTCTTTACTGAAACAATATGACTGTTTTGTCACCTAAACAGGAATGTTTATAAGGACAATGGGGAAGATAGATTTTGACCAGATGATTGTTTGCCTACAACTATTTTATGAGCATGATCAGCATCATTTTGTCCTTAAGAATCATGAGCGCTATGTGCAATATATCTATAATTGCTACATAAAAGAAAACGTTTAACCCATTATGCCCCAGGCCTGAAAAGACTTTAATGACCAGCACATTTTTTTTTAGTTTTTGCCTCCTTGCGTTTTAACAGTCCTAACTTTTTTTATTTTTTTAGTGAAACAGTTGTATGAAGACGTATTTTAAGGGGGAGAAGCTGTACTTTTTGGGGGCATAGTTTGAATTCACAAGTAAATTACTGCAGAATTTTTATATAATTTTTTTTTTTACACTATTGACATTTCACACTGAATGCCCTTTGATTATGCTGCAGTCACGGTGCAGGTTTCCTCCGCCTCCTGGCGCTCACAGAAATTGCGCTATGACCAGAGATGTTAAGTACAGCTCTGTTCCTAGCGCAGCTGTGGCACTGAATGCTGCAAAACTCCTCTGTATACAGCAACAGCTTTTGACGTTGCTGCTGATTAATGAACTGTTAACATTTGTCTCAGTTGTGTTAGAAAAAGAGCATCAAGATAAGAATATGAATTTCACTGATTCACTTATCCCTAAGTTTAACTGATGCATTGTGCCAATATTTGTGTGAGTCACCATTTAAACCTATGGGCAAAAAAGTGAGTTTTAGACCTAAACAGTTTTCATACATGTGGCCCTTTGAATCTACAATGTGTTCATCTAAAGGGGTTTTACCATGAAGTAAAATTGATGTTGGAAACTTGAAAATAAAATAATAAACATTTTCATCATTCATCATTATTAGGGATAAGCGGTATTATCAGCAAAAGTTTAAATCGGCACGGTTTTTAGGTTTATCGGAAATTTCTGATCACGCGCTAGTTTAAGTGACAATCTTACAGATAATCTATTACTATCACGCCCTTTTCAGTGTTTCCTGTCATTTTGGAGGCCAGTCAATCAGCTCCGAGGATAGGGGGGGATGAGGAGGATGTACAGCGTCATGACTGGGCGGTGTATGGATCTCATTGGCTGCAAAAATCACGTGACCTCGTTTTATCTATGCAACTGCATTTCCTGTTCAGCTCATTTTCTGTCTATGACACTTCACAGTAGGACGTGTTGGCATTTAAACCAATAGCTGTTCTAACAGCTCTGAGATATAGTCTCTTCTAATACAACAAATCATTCACCTAGCTATAGCTTGGAATAGACTTAGATTAGAGAATTTTACTTTTTTTTACGTCCCTCCCCCCCCCCCCCGGGGCTGTGGGGGGGAGGGAAGGGGCGGCTGCGGGGGAGAGGTGGCAGGAGGAAAGGATTTTAAAAGGAAGGGAGATATTGTGCAGCTCAGTGTGTTCTGGCCTTGAATTGAAAAAAAATCTTTTTTTCCACTTTTTTGGCCAGCAGACCTCTGATAGATGATGAAATTGTCCCTGTTTTTTCAGTTCTATTGCAATCACTGCGTGTCAGTGTTCCCAAAAACCGGCATAACTTATCCCTATAACTTTTAAATAGTATTATTGAAGTCTGTGCGTCTGATTGCCGCAAAGAGCTCAGTCGTACGCATATTGTGTTATACATATTTTATAGTAAATTGCGCTTGTTTTCAGTGGTGCGAAGACGGTCATATTAATCCATATAACATTTAAATACTCTTATTGCAGTCCATGCGTCTGTTTGCCCCATAGAGCTCAGTTGTACGCATATTGTTTTATACATATTTATAGTAAATTACGCCTGTTGTCAGTGGTGCAAAGACCACCATATTAATCCATATAACATTTAAATACATTTAAAGACTCTTTTTTCCAGCACTTTTTAATCTGTGGGTCAGATAGGTTTAAGGGTCATGCTGCGGTCCAGGACAGGCATAGCCCATGTCCAGTTCAACTAAAATGGTGGTTGAAAGACTCCATTTTCCGGCACTTTATAATCTTTGGTCATGCGGGTTTGAGAGTCATGCTGCGGTACAGGACAGGTATAGTCAATGTCCAGTTCAACTAAAATGGTGGTTCAAAGACTCCTTTTTCAGGCACATTTTAATCTGTGAGTCATGCAGATTTAAGAGTCATGCTGCGGTCCATGACAGGCATAGTCAATGTCCTGTTCAACTAAAATGATGGTTCAAATACTCCTTTTTCAGGCACTTTTTAATCTGTGGGTCACCCGGATTTAAGGGTCATGCTGCGGTCCAGGACAGGGATGGTCAATGTCCTATTCAACTAAAATGGTGGTTCAAAGACTATTTTCTTCCGGCACTTTTTAATCTTTGGGTCATGCAGGTTTGAGGGTCATGCTGTGGTACAGGACAGTGATAGTCAATGTCCAGTTCAACTAAAATGATGGTTCAAATAATACTGCCTTCTGGCACTTTTTAATTTGTGGGTCATGAAGGTTTAAGGGTCATGCTGTGGTACAGGACAGGAATAGTGAATAGTCTGTGACTTTTTTTCTGTGACTCTTGTTGCCTAATTGTCTTGCCTAAGATGTAGCACATATCCAATTTCCTGTTGTGGATGTTAATTCCAGCTTCTCCACCCCTGTTTGGGTGTAAGAATGAAGCTGTTGTTCCTCTCCCATAGACTTTAATGGTCATCGGCAATAATCTGTTTTCGACGATCTATCGGCATGATAATTGCCGATAACGACTATCGACTCGATAACGATAGTTGACACAATCGCTCATCACTAATCATTATTAAAAATTCTGGACAAGTTTTGTTGTAGCTGCTATCCTAGTGATCCATAGTGTACAGATTCTCCCCTTTGGACACAATCAGTGACAAGAACTTATTGTAGCTACACCCAGCTCTGTATAAAAATAGACCTTTGTTTACCTAGATTGAGCAAACTGTGGGGAAAGGCACAGTAGTATTAAGCCTGTTGTGTCACGGGACATGCAGTTCAAAAAAATCACACATGCTCCCTTTGAACACACTGAAAGCTGAAGCAAGACAAACTAAGCAGGATATACCTTCGTTCTAAAACCACTTTAAGTTTGCAGTTTCATGATTGATTGCTCTTAAAATACACTGCAATTTCCCAGGTTAGGCTGTCATGGGGACAAGTAAAGTCTACTAATAGGACTAACAAGTGAAATAATTATGTTTTTGTCACTTAGGTGGAACAGCTAAGACAAAAATAAGCACCTAGGGCAAAATCTATGAATTTGCATCTGCCATTTTTGCAACTTGCCACCGACACACCAGTTCTAAATAGTTATAGCGGAGTGTATAATATGACGTTATGAATCTGAGTGATATGCGCCAAACTTTGTATGGCAGTTTTGCACCAAACTTTGGAGCATTACAATGTGTTAGGCACACATGGCGCCATGTTTTGTCATACACTTGTTCCTACATCTATCGAACTGGCAGTATATATGGCAAAAAAAATGGCAAAAGCGAATTCATAGGTGTCGCCCCTTGTGCCTAAATTTAGGCATAAATAGTTTTTTTTGTCCAATAAAAATAAAAATAGCAAAAATAAAACAATTAAGAGACATAGTTTGCAGGTACGTGACATTCTTATCATGCAACCATTATAAAATGTAACCCCTAGTCACAATGCCAGTGCTCTAAATCATTAAATGCTTATATTATCCAAAGTTTTCTATATCCATAAACTATAATCTTTCTCCTGTATTATTGTATATGCCACCTATCAGGAGAGATGAAAGGCAGAAGGGCACACAAGATGGAGAGAAGGGAATTAGATTCCACTCCCCAAATCAAATTGTGTCAGAGAGAAAGGGAACCCCGCACAGAAGGGTGCCCTGGGGCACAATCCATCTCTGACACTCAGTCAAGCCCCAACACCTCCTTTGCGACAAGGGGGAAAGTAAGGTATGGAATGCTGTTCCATAGCTCAATCTTACACTCACTATTGACTCAGGCTACACATTGAGAGCCACACATACTCTCACACGGTTCATAGCCACCAGGAACACACACACACTGCCACCACCTTTCAAGATAGTGAAAGGAGCTTCACACTATAGGTATCATACACCAATAGCCACTTAAACTCTACGGAGTTGCAACAGGACAAAGCTATTAAAGTTTCAGGCTTTATATACAGGTACAATGCAAGGACTGGCTGAGGAGCACAGCTTGAAGTCAAATGGACAGACCTTCAACCAGTGGTAACTCCGGGTTCCTACTCCAGTCTGTGTCACCCTAAGGTGTTTGAAAGAAACCCTTTAAGCCCCCTCTCCTGCTTAGGTCACAGAGAGGGATGGCTAATTACATACAGAGGACAATACAAATATCATAATTCCAGTCTCTGTTATAACTCCTCCTAGTAGTCTCCTAGCTAGAAATTATGACTGTCAAGTTTCCATGCATATATTTATCAACCCAGGCTTACCAAATATGATTATGATATAAATAATTTGGGCTGATATTCGGTTCTGTGCTTCCCTTAGGCCGAAAATCCAGGAAGAGTGGTTGATTTTCTTGGTTGTAATCTCATGATTGAGTTCTAGAAAACTTTGAGTATGACCAAGATTTGTTTGATGTATATTTTTTCTTTTGTCCGTACGCCACGTGCTCAGTACACTACACTAAGCTTAGTCAGTTATATTGTGGATGATGAAGTACAACTTTCTCATTTGTTCAGGAAAACCTAAAGTAGATATAAAGTAAGCATAAAACAGCAAGTGTGCTTGGCTGTATTTTGAACTCCCATAGAATTGAATGGAGAGTTAATTCTATGTTCACTGTGGTTGGACCATTCTTTACGTACACTTATAGACACTTTTTATGTGCCACAAGTATCCCACGGCTGTATGCTGTAAAGGCCTACACTAAGGGCCCACACATACAATACTGGTTTTGTCAGACTTTATGGGCAGCATGTTCCAATATGCAAGCACCGTTTTTTTGGTCTATTTTGCGCCAAAATTGCTCTTGACGCCATATTCTCTACGTAAATGAACTATCGAATACCAAAAGTAGGTGCATTATACGCCAGGCATGACACATTGTAATGCACCTATAAAGGCGCATTACATATAGTAGTAATGATATGCTATGCGCCTCCATAACGCAATGCGCCTATTGAAGCGCATTACATACACTGGTAATGAAACATTATAAGCTGCGATTTGCACAATGTGTTTTTTCAGGCGCAATGTGCCCTTTTAGGCGCATTAAGTTTACTATGCAAGGTTTACCAGATGCCAGATTTTTGGGAGGATCGTACTTTTAGGCATACTTTACACTGATTTAATGCACCTAAAAACTGCCGCGGTGATGCCAGTTTTCTGACATGTTACTCTACGAGCAACATGTAGGAATGCTGGTGCTGACAGGCCAGTTCTAAATAGCTTTAAGGCAGTGTAGAATGCAGCAGAATGTATGAACCTGTTCTTCTGCAGTTCATAAATACAAACGCAGTGTAGTGCCGATACGACAAGTCTGGCTCAGGCAGACCACCTTTAACTTGGTCTGACTGCTCTGTTATGCGGCTAGATTTGGCGTCAAAGAATCATAAATGTGTCTACTTCTATGAATGTGGTGCGACGCGCCCGTAGAAAGCCCCTAATCTTTGACAAACTAAAAAGTGTCTTTTGCGCATTACAGAGGGACTGATTGCGACAAAGTTTGGAGTGCACCTGTTCATACATTCTTTTTGGCACAAAGTACACCAGAAAACTGGCACAGCTCCATTCATACATGTTGCCCTATGTGTTTATAGATATTCTGCCCTAGAACTGCTGTATATGAAATTGGAGGCATACACAGTAGAGGGCTTATGCATCTCTGTTGCAGTCAGGTGATAATAAAGATATATGGATGAGTCTTAACCAAATTGTAAGTACATGCTGTGTACAGATACCATTTATATTTGATGTGAGAAACACATGGCAAAAACATTAATATAGAACATTATGTGCATTACTGGGGGCAAATTCCATAAATTATGTCATTATATCTAGAATATTATCCTGCATGATAAATGTAATTGGTTTTAACCAACTACGTAAGAGCATAAACTAATAGAAGAAATTATTTTCAAATATTGGTAGTTTTCACTGTGCAAATTATAGTGATTTAGTTTTGGTACCATTAGAATAGCTAACATAACCTGCTAAAAGATAAAAAATATCGGTAAGCTTAAAAAAAAAAACATCTTTAGGATAATTTTTTCCATAAAAAAAATCAATGACTTAGTCCTAAAGAGATATGGAACAGTCAAAAGAAAATATTATTTTTTATAAAGAAGCCATGTAATTTTTCATAATATCAATTTTTAATTTTGCATTATAAACTTGCTGTTGAATGTATTTAATTAATTAAGTTGTGTTATCTTAGTTAACCTGGGTTAGAACCTGAAAACAAAGGCAAAATAATAGAGCATAATAAAGTCCTCAAAAAGTGAGTTTTAACCGCAGATTGACCCAGAGTATTATGCTCACATAAACATTTGATGTTTGTTTGAGTCTTAGTTATTATTATACTGTCAAATTTTTCAAAGACAAGATTTTTCTTTTCAACAAAGGATCCAAAGAGTCCTTTGACATTTCTATGAAGAAGAAAACTATATTAAGAATTCAGATGGTCTGTTTTGAATTTTGATAACCTCCTCCATAATGAAAGAAACTAAGGTATATTTTCAGAATATCACATTGTTCCTCCGGGCAATATCTTGCATGTTGCTTGCAGAGTTTCAGACTCAAGTATATGTGTTGCTTGATGTAACCCTTTTTTCATAAGCGTTTTCATTTTATCGAGCAACTTACATGTCTCCATTTAAGTCATCATACAGTTATCTACTGTGTAACTTTAAAGAGTAATTTAATCTGAACATCTCTATTACTAGGAATTTATTTCATAGCTGCAAGTTGAGGATTCTCCTGAGGAGCTACCAATAGTGTTTTGAACTGCATCAATACTCTTTTATCAAACTGTTGATAGCATGTCTTTATTTATAATGTAGATGAGATATAATCTATACATTATGTGGCACCACTATTAGGCGAAAAACACACTGAATGCTTATCAATTAGTGTAAAAGTATTTTAGTCCACCGTAAAATAATGTACATTATGCAATTTTCTTATTGCATTTGTGATTTGTTTTAAATCCACATATACAAAGACATAACAGGAAATCAGAGGACTCAGGAATTAACACTAAAATAATGCAAAAAGTAGCGTAACTACAGTACCTTTCCCTCTAAAGGTTGTCTCATGTGGGCAGTGCATTTTTTATAATGGTCCCTCTACAAGAAGTAAATTTGTAAAATGTAGCTAGATAGATTTTTGCCTCACATGTATTTGTATTTTGTGGTATGTAATATACCGCTTAAAAAAAAAAAAAAGTTACATGTTACTTCCTTCAGGCGAAAAAATACAAATGTATGCAAGGCAGAAATCTACCTCGCTACATTGCGTACCGTTTGCGCTTCAAAATTATGGGCTTCCAAGCCGGTAATTTCAAAGCACAGAGCACAGCTTTTACGGTGTGCAAAAATCCATGCTGCTAAATGGCATGTGTACGTACGTGTGTAAATACGAACGTAAAACCACCATCATCTGAACAACGATTGATTTGATTTTACTTGCACAATTTTTTACTGTATTTGCGAGCCGTATTTTGATGCAATTATCCACCGAAATATGCCCTAAAATACGCTCTGTGAATATACCCTGATGAAAAAATAGTTACACAACAACCAATCAGTATTTCTGTAAGTAAACCCATGATACCGAAAACATTTGGTACATCAAATGAATACATTGATAGATTCTTTGTTTAGTTTCTGTTCATATTGTCTCTGATTCTTCTGTTCTAGGACATTATTCCTAGATGTATAGTATATATTTTACAGAAGCCACTACACAGCCTTACACAACTTCATTAGAAAACACAATGTGTAGCATGCAATATTTCTGTATTTAATTTTTCTAGTGATCCTTGCATACAAAAAATAAAAAGGTATGTTCAAAGGGTTTTTCCTTTAGTGTTTTTGAGTGCTACAGGTCGTCTCAGATGGTAAAGCCCAGTATGCTGGAATGCATTAAACCCACATTTGCTCACTTTCTTCAATATAGTTGGAAGTCCCAGATAAATGTATAATCATTGCACAGAGTTTAATAGGATATCTGGTAATTGGTTCTGAAGTCTGCTCCCAATATGGCTGTCTTCTACAAGACCTGAAAGACCCCCATCATAGCCAGTGGCATCCATTGGGTGATATTGTTGTCCATCATTTAACGGACATGGCACTTCCTCTGCTAAAGAGATTTCGAACTGAACCTCAAAAGCAGATTTTAATCAGACCAAAATCAGCTTATCATTCTCCATTGACTTTCTTTTCTGATTAGCAATTTATCCGTTTTCCAGAATTTCTCGTAGGCTGCACTAATTGTTAAGAATGTTCTTTCTGAGGGTAATAAATTATCATACACACAAAATTAAAGAGAATGGGTCTCATTTATTAAAACTATCTTGCAGCAGAACTGTCTTAAGGGAACATTATGGTATTAGAGCTTATGCCTACAGGAGGATTATTTTTACTCTGGTGGATCAATCCAGCTAAGCCTGAGTAGGAGTCCTCAGTGGATGTTAAGAGAAATTGTACAAAGCCTAGAGAGTTAGGATAAGTTCTGGCATGGTTTTCATGTTGGAATCTGCATAGAATCTGCTTGAATGGATTTGAAAAAATTAAATGCATGCCATTTTTTATTATGAAGTACACATAGGTTTTGCACTGCATTGGATAGTCACATGTAGGCCAACCCTTGACCATTGGATTTTATATAAGCAATCGTATGCATTGCTCCTATCAGGGGTTTCAAATTTATGTCTGATCAATGTAAACCGCAACATGTATATCAACAAAGACAACCAGACACAACATTACTTGAAATGTTGAATGCCAGAAAATTATTTTGTTAAACATATATGTCAAACATACGAACACATACCGAAACTGCTTTGTGCCAGCAAAATCACTACTACCAAGCCTTCTTTCTGCTGATTTACCCATGGTTTGAATTAGAGATCGGAGTAATCAAAGGACTGATGATTGCTAGGGACTCTCTGAGCATTAATCTATTTTTGAAGACTGTTTGTGTGTAACCATTTATCAAATGACACAGTTATATCGGTAATGAAAAGGAGCAAATAAGCTTGGTGGCATTAACAATATCCATGCCATCCCCCATCACATCCTACATTATTGATCAGAATTTTCAGTAAAATCCTCTTTAAGCATAAATATTTCACATAATATATTATACTGTAAAGCTGCATACAAAAGTTCTCCATCTAAATATTACTTAGAACTTGATTTCAACACTTATAACTGTTTCAGCGAATTTACTATTCAGATCAAAGACTCAGAATTTCTAAAGGTCATGCTTAAATTGTACTAGGCAAGAGAACACTCGCAAAATAAAGTTATCCAGCATGAACCTGAAATGACAGTACTGATAGATGAGAAAGTGCAGCTATTCTCTTAAACTCAGGTATAGCTGAAGGTCATCATGTATGAAAATATCATTTATTTCAAGGAAATTATCAGGAGCCAAAAGCAATCCTGACATTGTAACTAGGTTGTATTTTATCTCCATTGATAATATAGATTTTGGTGTTTTACCATCATGGCAGTCGGACAAAAGGTGCCTAAGCAATGTAAGTCTAAAAGTAATTATACAGTATGCATCTGATTAGGCTAGTGACACGTTGGCCTTATTTATTTTTATTTTTCACATATTTGCTGAAAATGAAAAGTTTTACACATAGGGCTGTCATGAGCTGCCCCCTAGCCCACATGTCAGGCTGAGGGCGCACTTGTGCCCCCTCTGCCTGTACGGCACCACGGTCTGTGTGTCGGGCTTCAGACGCACTCGTACTAACGGCAGTTACTTACCCTGCGGTGCTTCTGTTTCTCCATGCTCCTCTGCCAGCTGATGCACATCTCCACTCCCTAGGGTGTGCAACACCGGCTCACTGAGATTTAAAGGACCACGGTGCCGGTAATTGGTTGATTGCTGGGCGCTGACCCTATATACCTGGGACTCTCCCACAACTTCCACATCAGATCTATAGTGCCTAGTGAAATAGAGAAAGCATTTCAGAGTGTGTTCCTGTCTAGCCATGTTCTTGACCCATTGTTACGTTTTCTGACTACAAACCTTTTCCACCTGCCCTGACCTTTCTGTCTGTCCCCAACTACGAGTTTTCATCGTGATTCGGCCCATGCAAGTAAGTTGCGTCAGGAGTAGCAACCTGGTAGGACTTCCGCTGCAGCAAGCCCAACCTACCGTATTGTGGGCACTGGTGAACACCAGGACCTACTTAGATTTCGTTCCCTGGCATGGCTTCTACCACTGCTTGCGGTGGTCCAGAGGATCCAATACTACACCTGTTACAGTTAGATCGCCCATGGATCCCGCCAAGATGCCTCTGCCAAGTGTTGCTGATCTCATGACTAGTGTTGAGCGATTGCGTTGGCCATCGACATCGGTCGATGGTCGATAGTCGACCATCATCGACAAGATCGTCGATGGTCGATGGTAGATATGATCAATGACCATTAAAGTCTAGGGGAGAGCAACAACACCTTCATTCTTACACCCAAAAAGGGCTGGAGAAGGGTGGAATTAACATCCACAAAAGTCAAATGGATATGTGCTACATCTTAGGCAACACACTAGGGTTATAAAAGCCACAGAAAAAAAACTCACACACCATTCACTATCCCTGTTTTTACACCACAGCCATGAACCCTTAAACCTGCCATGACCAACAAATTAAAAAGTGCCAGAAGCAGTATGATTTGAACCATCATTTAACTTGAAACTGGACATTGAATATCCCTGTCCTGGAACGCAGCATGAGCCCCAAACCTGCATGACCCCCAGATTTAAAAAAATGCCGGAAAAAGGAGTCTTTCAACCACCATTTTAGTTGAACTGGACATTGACTATACCTGTCCTGTACCACAGTATGACCATTAAACCTGTCTGACCCACAGATTAAAAAGTGCCGGAAAAAGGGGTCTTTCAAAACCATTTTAGTTTCAACTGGACATTGAATATACCTGTCCTGGGCCACAGCATGAGCCCCAAACCTGCATGACCCCAGATTAAAAAGTGCCGGAAAAAGGAGTCTTTCAACCACCCCTTTTAGTTTCATGGACATTGACTATAAACCCGTCCTGGGCCACCAGCATGAGCCCCAAAAACCCGCATGACCACAGATTAAAAATCTTTCAAACAACATTTTAGTTTCACTGGACATTGACTATACCTGTCCTGGACCGCAGTATGACCATTAAACCTGTCTGACCACCAAATTAAAAAGTGCCGGGAAAAGGAGTCTTTGAACCACCATTTTAGTTTTCACAGGACATTGACTAAACCTGTCCTGGGCCACAGTATGAGCCCCAAACCTGCATGACCCCAGATTAAAAAGTGCCGGAAAAAGGAGTCTTTCAACCACCATTTTAGTTTCACGGACATATACTGTCCCTGTCCTGGTAGCGCTTGCCCCTCCGTATGAGTGCGGACCAATTGAGCTTCACTTGGAAAATACGGGTTGTTAAAGCTCCTGTTCCACCCAGGTGCCCTTTTTCTTTGGGATTCTTTTTCTCATTTTACTCAACGTGCTAGAGGAAATTGTATCTGTACTTTGTTTTTCTGTCCTTGCTCCATACTCCATGTTTCCCCTGAATAACCTAATCTGGTCAAGTTTTCCTGTACCTCCCTTGTACCCAAATTTAGAGGAATTTTTTTTACCAGCTATTTTGGGACATGCAAGTTTTTTAATAGTTTAATTCTAGAAAACA